>JAFLJL010006768.1:0-5000 GCA_018398815.1 Conus ventricosus
TCCCATGTCCCCGGTATTGCTCCCCAATATCACCAGTCGCCGTTCATTGCCATATCCCCCGCCCTTATTGCTCCAATATGCCCACCATGTCACGTCAGCCTTTATTGCCCAATATGCCCACCAAGTCACGCCCTTCATTGCCCCAATATGCCCACCATGTCACGCCTTTCATTGTGCCCCTTTGCCCCAATATGCCCACCAAGTCACGCCCTTCATCTGCCTCCTCTGCCCCAATACACCCACCAGGTCACACCCTTCATATGCGCCCCCTCTGACCTAATGCGCCGTCCCGTGTTACGCACGCCCTGCATCCATGCCCCCCTCCCCCCCAACTACCATCATGATGTTCATCTGTGCCCCTATTCCCCAAGTACTCCCACCCATGTCACACCCTGGATTGACGCCACGGCCCCCCCCCTACCCCCTAGGTCCATATATGTCAGGCCCCGAGTCTTCACTTCTTGTTCTCCCACTCATGTCATGTCCTATATCGTCACCCAGGCCACGCCCTGATGTCTGTGAATCCTGTATGCCCACCCATGTACGCCTTGCATCCTCCCTACCCTACTCCCATCTTTGGCACGCTCTAAAATCCGCAATACCCGTACCCAAATCCATGTCACACCCCAAAGCAGCCCCTCTCCCTCCGCTAACTTACTCATGTTAGGCGCTGAAAACCCCACACCCCATAGTCCCACCACTGTCAGGCCTGAAATCGGTCGCCCATTTTCTGCACCCCAAGCAATATCAGGATCTAAAATCCATGTCCCTTACTCCAACTCATGTGGAGCCCCCAAATCTGCACTCCCCGTTCTCTCAACAATATCAGGCCCTGCATCCGCGACTGCTGTACCCCCACAGATGTCATACACTGTATCAGCATCCTCCATACTCGCCAGTACGTTGTACACTGCATCCACAACCCCTTTACCCCCATCCAAGTCATCCCTGCATCCACAACGCCGTACCCATGGCGTACCATACATCCACGTCCCCCGTATCCCCCACACCTCATACCCTGTGGTCGCTCCTTCCCAAGCCCCTCCCATAAATGCCCGTGCGAGTCGTGCCCTGCGCCTATGCCTCTCCTCCCTGCCCCCTCCCCTGTTCGCCCATCCTGGCCACATGCGTCCATGCTCCCCTCCTCCATCCCCGTACATCCACCCATGTCAAGCCTAGCCAACAAGCTCCCTCTTCCCCGTCACGCCCACCATTGTGCATCTATGCTCCCCACCCACCTTACACCCATCCATTTCACGTACTGCATCCGCCCCCCCCCCCTTTTTTTTTTTATAGTTCGTCCACCCATGTCATGGCCTGCATCTGTGCTCACTCTGCCCAAATAAGACACCCACGTCACGCCCTTCATCCCCGCCCCCTCTGTCCCAATAGGCCCATCATGTCATGCCCTTCATTAGCCCCTCTGCAACAATAACGTACACACGTCATGCCCTTCATCCATGCTCCCTCTGCCTTAATAAGACACCCACATCACGCCCATCATCTGCGCCCCTTCTGCCCCAAAACAGCCACCCTTCATCCTCGCCCCTCTGCCCCGATACGCCTAACGCGTGTCACGCCCTGTATCCACGTCACATACGCCCAATACGCCCACCCCCGTCACACCCTTCATCGACGTCCCATGCACGTCGACCCTGTTCTCCCATTCATGTCAAGCCCTAAAAATCCGCGCCCTCTGTACCTTAACCCTTTCTCACTCTGCTCAAATAAGACAACCACGTCACGCCCTTCATCCCACCCCGCTCTACCCCAACACATCACCCCGTGTCCACATCACATCTACCCCAATACGCCCACTCCCATCACATCCTTCATCGACGCCCCCTGTAACGTCCACCCTGTCATTCCCCGAAATCTTCACTCCCCGTTCCCTCACTCATGTCATTCCCTGAAATCTTCACTCCCCGTTCCCTCACTCATGTCATTCCCCGAAATCTTCACTCCCCGTTCCCTCACTCATGTCATTCCCTGAAATCTTCATTCCCCGTTCCCTCACTCATGTCACGCCCTGAAATCTTCACTCCCCATTCCCTCACTCATGTTCATTCCCTGAAATCTTCACTCCCCATTCCTCACTATGTCATTCCCTGAAATCTTCACTCCCCGTTCTCTCACTCATGTCATTCCCTGAAATCTTCACTCCCCGTTCCCTCACTCATGTCACATCAATGATCATGAAATCTTCATTCCTCATTCCCTCACTCATGTCACGCCCTGAAATCATTCCCCATTCCCTCACTCATGTCACGTCCTGAATCTTCACTACCCGTTCCCTCACTCATGTCATTCCCTGAAATCTTCACTCCCCGTTCCCTCACTCATGTCACGCCCTGGAATCTTCATTCCCCATTCCCTCACTCATGTCACGCCCTGAAATCTTCATTCCCCATTCCCTCACTCATGTCACGCCCTGGAATCTCATTCCCGATTTCCTCACTCATGTCACGCCCTGAAATCTTCATTCCCAATTCCTGCACTCATGTCACGCCCTGAAATCATTCCCCATTCCCTCACTCATGTCATGCCATGGAATCTTCATTCCCCATTCCCTCACTCATGTCACGCCCTGAAATCTTCATTCCCCATTCCCTCACTCATGTCACGCCCTGGAATCTTCATTCCCATTCCCTCACTCATGTCACGCCCTGGAATCTTTATTCCCCATTCCTCACTCATGTCACGCCCTGAAATCTTCATTCCCCATTCCCTCACTCATGTCACGCCCTGAAATCTTCATTCCCCATTCCCTTACTCATGTCACGCCCTGGAATCTGTGCAACCTGTACGTCCAGCCACGTCACGCTTTCCCTACCCCAGACCCCCTCCTATATCATGCTGTAAACTCCACGCTTTCCCTACCCCAGACCCCCTCCTATATCATGCTGTAAACTCCACGCTTTCCCTACCCCAGACCCCCTCCTATATCATGCTGTAAACTCCACGCTTTCCCTACCCCAGACCCCCTCCTATATCATGCTGTAAACTCCACGCTTTCCCTACCCCAGACCCCTCCTATATCATGCTGTAAACTCCACGCTTTCCCTACCCCAGACCCCCTCCTATATCGTGCTGTAAAACTCCACGCTTTCCTACCCCCGACCCCCTCCTATATCATGCTGTAAACTCCACGCTTTCCCTACCCCAGACCCCTCCTATATCATGCTGTAAACTCCACGCTTTCCCTACCCCAGACCCCTCCTATATCATGCTGTAAACTCCACGCCCTCCGTACCTAGACCCATGTCATACCCTGAACTCCGCACTCTCTCTCCTCCACTTCAGGTCAAGCGCGGAAATCCGTTCTGTGCCTCCTACCCCCCCCCCCCCCCCCCCTCATGTAACTCCCTGAATTCTATGTACCCTCCCCCCCCCCCCCCCCCCCCCAACCTATGTCAAGCTCTGAAATCCGTGCTTTCTGTACTTGCACCCACGTTTTGCTGTGCACCTTCTTCCCCCCCCCCCCCCCCCACCCACCCATCCAGTTCCTTCACCCACGTACCCAGAACCTCCACCCATTTCATGCACTGAAATCCGCGCTCTGTGTAGCCCCGTTCATCTCGAGCCCTGCCCCTGCACCTGCTCCCCGTCACCCCACCCATGTATGGCCCAGCAATCGCGACCGTCGACCCCCCACCCATGTCATGTGCTGTATCCCCGTCCTTCATACTCCTAGCCGTGTTGCGCGCTGCATCCGCGACCTCGTATCCACGGCGTATCTTGCATCCTTGTCCCACGCAACCCCCACACGTCCTATCCTGTATTCGCTTCTCGCCTCTTACCTTCCACGTACACCCATCCTTGTCACGACCAGCATCCGCATCCCGTGTACCTCCACCCGTGTCACGCCCTGCATCTGTGCATCTGTTTGGCCCGCCGACTGAATCAACGACTGAACGACCGATTGACCGAATCAACGACTGAACGACGATTGACCGAATCAACGACTGAACGACCGATTGACCGAATCAACGACTGAACGACCGACTGAACGAATCAACGATTGAACGACCGACTGAACGAATCAACGACTGAACGACCGATTGACCGAATCAACGACTGAACGACCGACTGAACGAACCAACGACTGAACGACCGACTGAACGAATCAACGACTGAACGACCGACTGAACGAATCAGCTATTGAACGACCGACTGAACGAATCAAAGACCGAACGACCAACTGACCGAATGAATGAGTGAACGACCGACTGACCGAATGAATGAGTGAACGACCGACTGACCGAATGAATGAGTGAACAACCGACTGACCGAATGAATGAGTGAACGACCGACTGACCGAATGAATGAGTGAACGACCGACTGACCGAATCAACGACTTAAGACCGACTGAACGAATCGATGATTGAACGACCGACTGACTGACCGAATGACTGACTGACTGAACGAATCAATGATTGAACGACCGACTGACCGAATGAATGAGTGAACGACCGACTGACCGACTCAACGACCGACTGAAAGTTTGAACGATCGACTGAACGATTGAATATATGAACGAGCGACCGACCGAACAAATCTATGAACGACCGACTGAACGACCAACTGAACGAATGAATATTAGAACGAGCGACCGATCGAACAAATTTATGAACTAATAACTGAACGACCGACTGACTGAACGAATGAATGACTGAACGACCGACCTATCAAAGAAAGTCGCAAACAAAAAACTGAATGGCTGACTGACTGCTGAACGAATGCATGTCTGAACGACCTATTGACAAATTGAACACACGAGTGATTGAAGGAGCACCGACGGAACAAATGCACAAGCGAATAAATGAACGACTGATTGACTGACTGAACAAATGAATGTCTGAACGACCGACTGACCAACTGGTCGATGAATGAGTGAACGACCGACCGAACAAATTTACTGACGAAAGACTGAACGAATAACTGAACGATCGACTGACCGACGGAACGAATCAATGACTGAACGATCGACTGAACGAATG
>JAFLJL010006768.1:7500-10118 GCA_018398815.1 Conus ventricosus
CATGACTCCCGTAATCACTGAGAACCTGCCTCCCGCCTCAAGTAAAAAGCTTCCCGCTTTCTCAAGTTCCCCTGTCTCTCTCTCTGAGACAATATACTGCCCTCGACCTCTCCCTTCCTGGAGATACGGAGCTCGACTTCGCTTTCCGCGACTTCTCTTCTGTCCTCTGCGTAATGACGAACTTCAACTCCTCTCCCTGGAGTTGTACTGGCTGGGGCTGCACTACCGTGTGTCCCCACACCATGGCCCAGCTTCAACCACCTCACGGGTGAAAGATGAAGGTGAAGGCGAAGGGTAAAGGGGAAGGTGAAGGAGAGGCCTGAAACACAATAAGGTTCGTGTAAGTAACCTGCTTCTACCAGCTTCTCAATTCAACAGATGAATTCTTTCTCTCTTTTTAATTTTCCCCTGTAGCTTTCCCCAACATCTATCGCCACCTGGTACTAACTGGGTCACAACGAGACTCACCGTCCTGACAGTTCGAGTCTCAAGCCATCTGCTGGTTAAAACTGACTCATTTCCCCCCTTCTCCTAGTGATGCATACTCAGTGGTTTCAAAACACATGACGCAGCACCTTACCTTAACCAGCCTTGTAAACTATCACTCAGTGGTCACTTTCATCCCAATGACCACATTCGGTTCTTTGAATGAGTCATACTCACAATTATTTTGGGGACGGCCACTACACTAGTCAAGCCACATGAATATTCCTTCCTTTAAATTTGGCACGGGGAAATGATTCATATCACTAACTTCATGTGATGAGCTTCCACATGCTTGAGGTGAGGCTACGTCACATGACAACCAAACCCCCCATCCTGGGATGAAAAAAAATTTTCTCCAGGAAAATTTTTTAAAGGATAGACAACTTCACTAAAACACATCTTCAGCCATGAATCTCAAAATTGTGTAACCTATCGCACATGATTCACAAAATAATAATCAACGTATAGAATCAGGGGGGGGGGGGGGTAGGGGGGAGGGGAGAGTTCGGGAGTTTGGGCGGGAGGGGGGGGGAAGGCGGGGGGGGGTACCTTAATTAGCAATATTTAAAAACGGGCAATCTGTTAAAAAAAACATTCATATTTGATCACCAAATTCCTCAAGAGACATTTCACAAATTACATGGATAAAACAATTAGGGATAATAACAATTCAAAGCACAAATTAGTGTTATATACATTAAGATGTGAAGCACATATTTTCCCTTGATCTTTGTCTCCACATCCTGTGTTTCAAAACCCTCATGAAATGAGAATATTTCCAAGTGTAAATGCTTCTCAATAGACATGTAACAAAATAAACATAGTTTAAACATAATTTTCTTTTTCCCCCACATGTAATGTTATAGTCCATTGAAAAGTCACATGCTTTCCATTGTTGACAATGACAAATGAAAACAATTGGTTTGTCTCATTGCACAATCAAAACATGTATATATACATTTCTAAAGAGTTATTTGCTCATCACACATACATAAAGATTCATCTTCACAAGCAAGTTAGACATAAATAGTACTTGATTTTTCCCATTGTTTACCAAAGAATAAATATTATTACATCAACATCAAGTAGTTGTTTGCTTGTAAAACATATAGTCACTTCAATAAGCAAATTATGCATAAATACCACTTGAATTTAAATCGTCATAGCATACAATGCACCGTCAAAAGTGATCACACCGTAATCATTAAGAAAGACAAAAACAGGAATAGTCTTTCCCTTGAAGACAGTTACATTTGTCCATGAATATTCACGCACGTGACAACAAATCTGCCATGACATTTTGTGTTCCAGCACTGGTTCAACAGTAAACTGGAATTCCTGCAATGCCAAAGACCATCTTAATAACCTGCTGTTCTTAGTCTTTGACGATTTCAAGAACGTCAGGCCTATGGTCAGTCAGTAACTGAAACTTTCTTTCAGTCAAGAACCTGGCGAACTTCTCACATGCCCATACAATAGCCAAGCACTCTCTCTCACAACCTCTTTTTTTTTTTTTTTTTGCAAACGGCAGGGGTATGGTCGGTCGCACTGGTATTTCAGAAGTTAACTGAATACTAGGGTTCAATACCATTACTGTACCTGGGTATCCGTCAACACATCCTGAAAGTCTTCAAAATGTCTTTGAGCTATCCGTTTGACTTGTAACAAATCATTCGACAGAACCACATCCTCATAGGTTTCACCTTTGATAGACAGAATAGAAGGGTACAACATCATACTGCACTGGTAGATGTTAACACTCCTACATTTGCTGTTTCATAACCTTTTGATCTGTCCCTGTACGTTACATTGGGTACAAATTCATCACTGATAATGTCTGTCATGTTGACATCATTTCTGACACAGGATATACCACTCAACCGACTGTTGATGCAACATTTGTACGTTCACATACTTCTTCAACATGTTTCACATGAAATACCTTCTACAGTGTTTGCCATTTTGATCTTATAATTTACTTCAAAAGTTTTTCGACCACCTGAAAAGGACCCTTCCACATAACACAAGCTTGTTATGTTCATCATTGAGTAATACAAGACTTTATCCCCTACACTGAAGGAACGTGCCTTTGCTTTTTTCTGTCTGCAAAGACCTTGTAACATACACAGGAC
>JAFLJL010006769.1:0-17548 GCA_018398815.1 Conus ventricosus
ATATTAATCTCTCTCACTCTCTCTCTCTCTCTCTCTCTCTCACTCTCTCTCTTTCTCTTTCTCTTCTCTCTCTTCTCAGTCTTCACACACACACACACAACACACACACACACACACACACAACACAGAGAGAGAGAGAGAGAGAGAGAGAGAGAGAGTTGAATTAACTTACCAACATTGGCTGTGGTTCGCTGCCTTTTTTTGATGAATCAGCGACTGGTATCGGTGTTCGTTTCTCTGCCATTGCAACAGGCTGAGCAGTGTTCACTGCAGTCGCTTGTTTCCTACAAATGAACCAGCAATACCCACTATAATAACAAAACGAAGACTGAATCTACGAAAGTACTGAAAAATATAGCAACCAGCTGTATATCAATGCATACAAGAAGGGAGACATGAAAGACTAAAGCTGCGAGGAGCACAACTACACACTGACTAGCGCATCTCTCGAGCACAGGCATGGTTTGTTTACACGCTTGTACGCCGAGTAAACTGTGGCCGCGTTATCAGTTATAGGGTAATTACTTGCACATGTCGATAGGTTTCGCACTCTACATTCCTCCACAACACAAAGTCATAACACATGTCCTATAGTAAACGCATAACAACCGCTAAATTTAAATGGAAAAAGAATGCTTACCTCAACGATGTTTTGGCTGCCAAACTCCATGTTACCACCGACACCGGAAGTTCTGTACGCACTAGTTGGTGGGGCCCGCCCCTTTCAGTACTTCGTTAGTGACTCAGAGAAGGGGAAGCCGGCCAGCTGCGCATCCCTTTGCTGTACGGTCCCTGGTCAGACAGACAGGTTGGGGAAACGCTGTGTGTGACTTGGGTGCTAATCCAGGTTAGTTACTCTAAGTATCAAAAGTATGCTTCTAAAAGATACCAACTGACTCTTTTCCTTTAGAATTGCCGTATATTTTCTATGCTGTCAGCTGGATGGCATTGATTTTTGGTGGTTTTTTCCTTATAATAATTGCACTTGGCTTTAGCTGTTATACTTTCAGTTGTTAGAATTTTAGGCCCGCATGTTGAATTAAGTTTAAACCTAGCTGTATTACTTGAAGGTGAGTTCAGGTTATTTATTATTCACTGTTGCTTTAGAATGTGGTTCACACCACATTGTTTCAGAAACATTTTTGAGAGATTGTGTTTTAGACCACATGGTCCTGAATAAATCTCATTTTCCTTTGTTCTTGCAGTAAAATAGTGTTTGTCACATCACATGGTTTTAGTAGAGGAAATGTCTACATCTCATGGTTCTTTGTGTTTTAATCATGGCACATGTGTTAAGTTTGGTATTTGGGTTCTTTGTGTTTTAATCATGGCACATGTGTTAAGTTTGGAGAAGTTTTCCTTGAATTTCAGAGGATGTTTATTTTTGATTCCTCAGTGAAAAGAAAAAATACTTGCTTTCAAGGATGACTGTTATCCTTAATATTATTTTATTAGTGTCAACTTAGAGACTGATTTTAATCAAAATGGCTATGGTAGTATGAAATTGGTTTTATGGGACATCTGTTGGAAACCTGGAAAGGAAAGATTGATCTGGCTTACTGCCTAGTGGTTCAGTTAGATGACTGATAAAGGATGTAAGCAGATTTGCCGCCATGGTCAGTGGCCAATTGATAGCGAATAGCTGTCAGTATATTGGTATGCAACTCACTGTATTCAGTTTAACACTGGATCGGATCAAAGTGTGTTTGGCATTACCATAACCAGGGTCAAGTGGATTTGAACTTGATAAGATCACTACTAAGTTTATTAGTGATGCATTGTGCCTCATTGTGTGTTTCCTAGTTGAGATGTTTGCTGAAGGTCTTTGATGGCTTTTGTTTTGGCCATTGTTATTATTTGTGTTTTTCGCACATAGTCCCGTGCAGATTTTTATGTTTTGTATTCTTTTGCAGTGCCCCTTTTGAGTCGCCCACTCTTTTCCTCTTCTCTCTGTCACAACCCCAAAGTTCTTTTGTCACTTATCACTTAAGATTGAATCAGTCCATGTTTTTAGGTTAATATTGTTGTTTGGATTTTTGTCTATTTAAATTGTTTAATAAAAATTGGAGTATAATCGTACAGTCAGAGTTTGGGTTATTTGTGGTCTGGGTCTGTGCGTTTAGGAACCTGGGTTACATTAGTTCTAAGATCAGTGTTCTTCATGATGTATGGTTTCATGAACGGTTCTTGATCAAAAGCAATTATACGATGAACTGCTGTTAGCTTTAAACCATGTCTTAAATAAAATTGTAGAAGTCTGTAATGACAGACATAATTTGTTTTGCCGTGAAGATTAGGCACAAGTTTAGGCGGCTCTGTTTTTGCCATCTTTAGACTTTCTGCTGCTAATGGTAGTCATTATGTAGGTCATGTAGTTCATGAGGATATTCTAAGTCAACTTCTAGAATAAGACCTCTTTTACGATCAGCTGTAAGAGTATGCAGTTGTTCTACAAATTCTTGAATGTTTTTAATACCGCCAGTGTACATTTTAAAGTTGCGTAGTGGAAGTGATTGCGCCATAGCCCAACCATACAGATTGTTTGCATCTAAATACATGAGATAGTTAGACCTTTTACTTGGATCATAGTCGTCCAAGTATTTTTTTGTTTGCTTTACAGTAATGATGCGACGCCATACTAATTCCTCCACGCAATCCGTTTTCAATCATCTGAAGCATTGGTAAATCTGACAATAAATCAATCTGTACTCCAGTAAATTTTAAGAAAGCATCCCAACTCATCCCGGGCCAAATGAATGGGGGGAAACCGTCTATAAGTTTATGCAGGCTTTCTATAATTTTAAAAGACGTCCGCCAAAAACAACTCACCATAGTTAAATCGATATCTCCCCCGTTTTCACTCTAACTTCGCAGCTCTTGACATGCTGGTAATCAGAATCGCTGATGCCCTTTTCCCTCTAAAACAAAAAAGAACCCCCCCTTTAGGGGGAATGTTTCTTCTCAAACCTTTCCCAACTGTTAAAGAAATCGAAGGGGTAAACCCCCTTTTCTAACAAGAGTTGGGAAAAAAATTTTTCTTCTGTTATTGGCAGGATTTTAAGGGACATAGCCAGCGCAAAAATGACCCACAGGTGTTGCAAAGTCATAAAAGACATGTTTTTTAAAGCGAAACACTTAACTTTTTGATGACTGTGCAATCTGACAACCTGAAGGCTTTGGGTTTTAACTGCTTCATTTAAGATGTGAGTCGTAACCCGCAGTTAAAAAATGATGGCAGCTTCCACTTGGGGGGTCAAACTTTATTTGAAGAGCAGTGGGGCGTGCTCCTCTGAACTTTCCGCTAATGTGATCATGGCTCTTACTGTTGGTTTTAACTTTTTGGGGGTTAGCTCAAACCCAAATCCAACAATGTGTGGCTATCAATTTTGTTTATTTCAGGGTATAAAATGCTGAGAGTTTCAGATTTTAGAAAAACTTACGACTTGCGCATGCGTTTTAAAAATTTTTTTGCACATTGGGCCTTGTATAATTCGGGTTTCCGAATGGCACATCCGCCTGACAATGATAAAGGCAAATGAACAAATCTGTTTGATTACTCATTAGGACTTTCAGAAGTTTTTTGGGGGGTTTGGGCCCCTTCATGGGGAAAAAAGCGACTCGAAGTCTGTGTAAACTAGTAGGACTTGTTTGCACCCGTTTCCATTTTAAAACTAACTTTGCCCCGGGGGGGTAATTTTTCGTTTACGTCTACAAACTTTTACAATGCTTTTTAGTTCAAGGCGGCTTTAACGAAGGGAATTTCTTGTTAAAACATTTCTACAAAATTCTTGTTTTGACTTTTTAAAGTATGCGCTAATAATCTACTTTGTGGTTCAATGTGTAATGTTAGGCAACCCTTGGCGAAGACTTTTTGGGTAATCCACAGGGCTTTTGGCTGGATCACCCAATTTTTGGGCTTTTTTTTAACACTCTAAATTGGGGCCAAATTTTTTTCCTCAGACCATGTGTTACTTAACGTTTTGGGTTTTTTTGTTCTTCAAATGATCAATTTTTTTCCACGTAACAGGGGAAAAGGGAATTCCCTAAAGTTAAGTCATTTATGTAAGGTTCATGTTAGATTCTCTCTCTGCTTTTTTTCAGTAAGCAGCCTTGCAAAAACACACACATAAAACATTTTTTGTCTAAAATTCTTTTTTTTTAGAACGCCTTTTGCGACTAATGCTGGGGTAGTGGAATGTAAGACTTTTCCCACAATCGGGTCAATTTTTGGGGTGTTTTAAAGTCTCTAAGACTTCGCCCCTGACCAACCCGAGCCTCTCATTTTTGGGTTCTTCACGGGACATCAAACGTGAAGCAGTTGGGCTCCCAACCAGGGGTTTAAGTCATTATAAAAAAATAACCCGTGTTGTTTAGTTGGGCCCAGACTTTGATTTTTTCATTTTTGTTATATAGTCGATTAAAACAGCTAACTTTTCTTTAACTGTGGGCATTTTTAGTTACCTGGGAAATTGAGAAAAAGCCTGAACAAAAATTGCCTGTACTTTTGTTGGTTTTAAAAGACTTCTAGATTTTAATTTTTTTTGCTTTTGAAAACGCTCTCCCTTATCATTTTTCAAAAAATTCGTTGGTCCTTATATTTAGCCTGTTTTAAGTTTTTTTTTTTTTAACTGAAACTATTTTTTTAAATTTTAAAAAAAAAACAACGACCCAAAGTCGTCTTTAAACAGAACAATACAACGCTTTTTTTGCTTGGCTTAAAACAAAATAAAACGCCCTTTGTGTTGTTTAAAGTGAGCTGTTTAGAACAGGTTTATTTTCTCGTTTTCTTTTTTTAAAATTCTTTTTTTTTTCCTCATGTTGGGGTGTTGGAAAAAACTTGCCCTTGCCTTTTTTTGAAGATCAAATTTTGTTTTTATAGCACAAAATCGCCTTAAAAGACAAATTTTCACCTGATTTTTGATCAACTAGTGCTTTTTTTTTTGTCACTTTGAACGAACAAGTTTAGCTGTTATTTGTTGAACCATAGCTGTGTGCTTTTTAATTTTTGTTTTTTTTTTTTTGCTGTAGCACTTACAGCAAAATGAACACGGGGCCAAAGAGCTAAAGACAACCACCTAGGGGGTAAAGCTGCGGGGCCCCTTCACCTGTTGCAAAGGGAACCAAAAACTTGCCCCTGCTGATAGACCACTAAAAAGCTGATCCCCAGTATTAACATATGAAACCCGAAATTAAAAGGCAGAAGAATACCTTTTTTTTGGTTTTGCTGTTTTTTTGAAAGGTCCGGGCTCTAGTTTTTTTTGCATTTGTGTTTTTTTTAAATCTAAAGGGTTTTTTTTAATGTGGGGGGTTTTCCTACTATCCCCTTTTTTTGGGGGCGACTCGGGCGCTTTTAGGTATTTTTGGATAATGCTTAACAACATGTTTTTTTTTAAAATAAAAAAAAAATTTAAAGTATTGATATTTTTAACCCGTTATCTTGAATATTCAGCTGCGCTTCATATTATTAAAAACAAATATACTTTAAGGGGTTTTACGTCATCTTTTTCTTTTGTAAATTTTTGAATGTTTTTTTCGTTTTTAAACCCCTTTTTTTTCCCCACTTCCTTTAAATTGTTTAAACCTCTGTTCCCCTTAGGTCAATCCATAAACCGTTTTTCCCGTTTTTAAAAAAATAAACCCGAGGTTTTAACCCCTTGTGAAGATGGAGATCTTTAGGAAAAAGGTAAACTGTTGGATTTTTCTCCCCCTCCCACCCCAAAAACGGGTTTTTTTTATTTCCCCAAAAATGTTGAAAAGGTTTAAGCCCACTTGCGAAGATTTGGTTGGGACTCCCCAAAAATTTGTAAATTGAAACTTTTGTTTTTTTAGGATTAAAAAACATTTTCATTTCCATCTTTTTAAAGGGTTTTTTTCAATCTTAAACAACCAGCAAATTCCCCTTTAAGCGATCTTGCTGGGGCACAAAACAAATTTCCCAAAATTAGTTTTCTACCCCTCCCTTTTAGGATATTTAGAATGGTGAATCACTTTTTTCGAAAATTTTGGGCAAATTTTTGAATAAATATTTTTTCCCTCGACCCACCCTTTGCTATTGAGGGGGGCAAACCCAAGGGTCAAAACCTAGGGGAAATTTTCCCAAAAAGGCTGTATTTTGGCTTCGGTATCGAAAATTTATAATAAAAATTTTTGTTTTTTTTTAAAGTTAGTTCATATGACAATTTTGTCTTTTATGCCCTTAAAAGAAATGGGGCCCATGGGGTTTTTTCCCCAAACTCAAAATTGGGGGATAAAAAGCGATTACCATACGAAATAACTTACAGCTTACTTTCCTTTTTTCCCGTCTTTGGGAAATCTGGCAGGCCCTATTCTATTTTTAGTGTTTTTTTTTTTGGGAATTCCTTGAAAGCAAGATCTTTCCCCTTTCATTGGGGTTAGCCTTAAAACAAAAATGGGTTAAAAAAATTTTCAAAATTGTGTAAAAAAAATTTTTTTCTTGCCCCTCAAGTTTTAGGGAAAATTTTTTTAAACATTGCCCGCCCCCAATTCTGGACAACTGTTTTTTGGGTTGTTGCTGAATCGATTTTCTATTTTGAAAGTAACGCGCAGGCCGGGCCCAATCACTTCATCGCTCCTAGGCCCTGGAAATTTGACAGTAAAAAATTTGTTTTCCCTCAATAGTAGATGGATTATTTGGAACAATAATATTCCTTTTTTTCCCTTCAAGCCCAAAAGGGGTCTTTTTTGTCTCTAGCAGGGTTTAAAAAATTTTACCATATGTTTGCGACATTTTATAAAAAAAATAAAAAGTTTTAAATTTTTTAAAAAAAATGGGGGAATTGAAGGGGAAGAAGATTTTGAGGGTTTTTGGGTCCCGGGGACGACATGAGGAAATTTTCCCTTTTACAACAGCCCTCGCTCCTGCGCCCTCAATCGGGGGTGAATTTTAACCCAAAAAATTAAGGTCAATCATTTTTCCAAAGGGTTTTTGGTCCAAAGAACCCCCCCCGAATTATTAACCCCTGATGATTTTGGGAATTTGAAGAGACATTTGTTGGGGAAAAAGATCAAGGGCAAAGGGTTTAGCTTACAAACCCCAAAACGAGACCAACTAAGTTTTAAACCAAAGTCCCAATTTTGAAAAAAGACTTAGTGGAGGGATCAAAAAAACGCCTTGGATTTTTAAAAACCCCCAAAAATTTCTGGGGAAAACAGTTGTAGACTACCAAAAAACCACACGTCTCCCAACGCTAACCAAAAAAAAACAGGAAATTAAAAAAATTTTAAAACCAAACCCGAACGAAATAATAGAAGCAGAAACCAGTTTTTTTAAAGAAAAAGCATTAAAGACTTTACACACCCAACCCCTACCCCTGCGAGAAATTTTCAGCCCTTGATAGCCCTTTTAGAAGCATCGAGGGGGAATTAACAAACAATTTTTGCAAAACTAGGTTTAAATAGATGAGCAATAAAAAAAAAAAAGAAAAAATCGTTGGGCTGTGACGCCAAAAAAGGGCATGAAATTAAAGGGAAAAAATAACCCCAAAAAATAAAGACTTGAACAAAAAGACACAAGACTTAAAATGTTGTCTACAACCCAAACAAAATTTTTAACTCAAGTAAAAGAAAAAAGAGAAATTCCCAAAAAAAATTTTTTTAAAACACACCTTGCAGTTAAAAACAACATGTTTAGAGAGCAAAAGGAAATCACTTTTGCAAGCGTTATTAAAGGCCTTAGGATTTGCAAAAGTACACTGGGTGATTGGCTATTACAGGCGGGGGGTGGTCAAAACCCCGTTTCCTCCACCGCCTTTACCTCCCTCACCACCTGATAAAACATGGGTTAAAAAAAAAAACAACTTGATCCCTTGCAAATTTATTAAAAAAAAATAGGGCCCGTTTAAAACCATGACTTTTACCCGGAATATTAGGGGGGTGTTGTTGCTGGCTTTTTTCTTTGCAAGCAAAGTAAATTGGGTTTATGGCCCGGGACTTTTTGGGCATTGTTCCTTTTAAAAGTTTGGGTTTTTTTTTTTGTAAAATAAAGAAGGAGTAATCCTTTGGCCAGGGTTTAAACCCCAAAAAAAAGTGGGTCTTTTCATATTTATGGTTATTATTTTTTTGCTTTTGTGGTCTTAAAGGGCTTTAGGGTTTTTGGGCCCCGGGGTTGGTTGGGGTGACTTAAAACTTTGGGGGGGCGACTTGTTTGTTTACTGCTTGCTTTTTACTGGTCAGAATTTATTTTTGTTTTTTTTCCCACCCTTCCCGTTATTTCCTGCCCCCAAGAATTTTCATTTTTGTAGTTTATTATTGTGCCAAACTGGAGTCTGAGGGCCGGGAAGGGGAGCCCTGAAAAAACCAGTGCCAAAAGCAAAGTTTTACTTTTGATCTTGATTTTTGTAAAACATTTTTTGGGACCTTTTTATACTTAAGGTAAATAACGTAGAATTAAATTGGGGGTCCTCCTAAATTTGCTAAATATTGTTTTTGTGCATTTAAAAAACCCGTTTTAAAAGGGTCAGTTTTTTGTTCGATTCGTTTTGCTTGCGAACCTACAAAACCAAAGAAATTTGAACAGAGTCGTTTATTCGTTCTAAATTTCCCGTTTTTTTAGGCCTTAGAAAATGGGCTAAGATAAATGGGTTTCCCTGCTGTTTTTTGGGCCCCTTTTTTATGGGGCCCAAGGGGAACCCGCTGTGCCTGAAAAAGAAAAATGCGTAAGGAGGATTCCAGTCATTGTTATACTTTCTTTCACCCCCCCAAAAATTTAAGGGGGGGCCTAACCATGAATTTCGGTCCAATTTTTTTTTAAAGTCTGTCTTAACCTTTAAAATTGAATTCGTTACAGATTTCCCTTTTTAAAAAACCCTTTATGTTTTTTTCTGTTGCCGGGAAAGGATTTTAAACGGTTTGTCATTTTGCAATGGGGGCTTGCGTTCATCAAAAAACTTGGGAAGGTGTAAAAGAAATGAAATCTATAAAAAATGGGCCTCACCAAAGGGTTTAAGAGTTTAAGTTTATTCCCCTTCGAAAATCCCAACCCCGTTGGGTGAAAAAAAACCCCCCAAAATTTTAAAATGGTTTTGATAAAACTGCATCCCCCATGCTGAAAAACCCCACTTTCGGGGGTTGGGTGTTTTTAAAAAGGGGGGTTTGATAGCTCTTTAAGGGGGGTAATAACCCTTTTCTTAAAAGGGGTCAACTGGTCAAAAATGTCCCAAAATATCAGGTTTTTTATGTTTTTTAAAATTGTAGGCGGCCCCAGCAGAAAATTTTTTCCATTTTATTTTAATGCACTCATTTTTTTTTTCGTTTTTAAAAAATTTTTTAAAAAATAACAAAAACAAGCCGCCTTCGTTTTTTGAAAAATGCTATTGATAACCGAAATTTCGGAACCAGAACGGGCCCACTCCATGATAAAATTTTAAAAAAGGCTTTTGGTTTAATTTAAGTGAAACCCAAAAAAGAATAATAAATTAAAAAAAATTTACAAAAAGGGGCCAAAAGTTTGCCAAATTAAAATACCTGATGGTTTTTACGGGGTTTTTCTCACTAAAGGAACAATGGAAAATTCCCAAAATTAATCTCAAACTTAACAATGTAAAAACTAAATAAAAATGTTAAAAAATTTAAGCCGAAGAAGAAGTAGGTTACTATTTTTATAAAGAGCTAGCTAAAATGTTAGGCTTTGCAGCTGACGATCATAGTTTTAGAGTTACACCAAACAAAACTACTTATGAGGGGGAAAATCCGCTCGATCTTGCATTACATTCATTACTCTATGTTCATTTGGATGAGCTGAGCACTGATGAAAACTTATATGATTGAAGGCCCTCAACTGTTTTAAGAGCTCTTCCGTCAGGGAAAGCTGCATATTGTGATTATGAAATTATACAATTCCCTAATTTACAGTTTAAAAGATTAGTTTGTGGGAGGGTCGGATCATTTTAATATAAAAATCGCAGACAAAGCAGGAAAAGTTGTGAAATGTGATAACCTATACATTGTTTTAGAAATAAAATAATAAACTGTACTAAAAATAATGTCGCGTGGGCCAGAAGAATCAGGAGTTACATTAGCGCCTGTGAGGTGTATAACTTTAGAATTAAAAGACCTTGCAGACGTTGCGGACTTTGAACAGAACGGTGAGATAGGCGCTTTGTATGGTTTTGAGTACACTAAAGATGCTGAACAATGATATACAACTTACACGAACCGAAACTTGAAGATGACCGCCTTCTACAACTTGCCCTGGAGGAAGCCTCCATCTCTCAGAGACCCCGACTGCTGCGTAACTTCTGTATTATCCTGGTGGCTTGCAACCTAGTAACCCAGGCAACCTGTGGAACCTCTTCAGAGACCATCGTGCTGAAGATTTCCTCTTCCAAGTCCGAAGAGATGTCTGTTATGAAGCGCAGTACACAGATGCCATCTACAACCAAGCTCTTACTGTGATTCAGCACAAACTCTTCCTTCTTGGAGGCAAGTCTACAGAGGTGTATGGGATGCCAACAGTCACACAACGACAAACTGTGCCTTGAGAATACTACCGCAAGACCAATTACGACACTACTGCACTCCGGGCAGCAGCTGATGACCAGCTGAAGAAGCTGACAGCTGACCAGAGAGACGTGTACGACAGCTTTACGACCATGGTTGAGCAGAGGCAGGATCCCACAGCAAGCCAGCACATAATGTTCCTTGATGCACCATCGGGACGGAAAGACCATCCAGAATCTTATCCTGAAACAGGATTCTGCTCACAGGCAAAAATAGTCGCAAGCCACTGCATCCATAGCATTGCCGCTACCTACTTTTGCCGGGAGGGCGACAGTACATTCACTTTCAAGGTCCCTCTGGATGCCGACAAGGCAAGAAACGCCAACCCTGCCCGCAAGCTTGGTGGTCAACGTTGGCCAAAGTCATCAAAGAGGGCTGCAACCCATCATATTGATTGAACTCCCATACCCACAAACTGTCTACGAGGCCAGGACATCTACGCTGGCAGACATCACCCCAAGAGCACAGTCCAATGGGAGGTATCCCAACAACGGTTCTGTGGGGCCTTCAGGCAGATCCTCCCCCCTGTCGTCCTCAATGGCACCAGAGCAAGCATGTCCAATGCCTGTCTGAAGAAATGGCGGACGCATGATTGTTGACATATAGAGCCCACCAGTCGGAACTCCCCAGACAGCCAGCTTCGCCAAACATCTGCTTGACAATTGGCAATGGTGCCATTGAGTCCTGATTTCCAGATACTATATTGGACCCACCATCACTATGCCAGTTTTTATGAAGCCAGGAGGACAGATAGAAGCAGTCTACCCGGAGCTTCATGCTCACTGTGCAGACTCCAGACTGTCAGCGAGAAAGGGCCCAATCTCCTCCCTAACGAGACTGTCAACAGGCTAAACAGAAAAATCGAGCTACTTCCCTGGAGAGGAAACACTTACAGATCTGTTGGCAATTGATTATGAGGAGTCCTTTATCCACAAAACTCCTGAACTCCATTGAGATTTCCTGGACTATCCACCGCATGACCTGTTGCTGAAATCTGGAGTCCCCATGATCATACTCCTCCGCTGACTGGACCCACCAAAGTGATCAATGGCCACCCCGATGTGTCCCTTCACGAGCTGCCACGAGGAACGTTGTAAGAAGCGAAAATATCATGTGGCCCCCACAAGGTGAACCGGTGGTGCTCCCCAAAATTCCTCTGGAACCATGGACTCACCCCTGCCATCCAGTTCGATGGCTTTTCAGAGTTTCCTCCCAGGAAACCACTTTTGCCTCTTACCATCATCAAGAGCCAGGTTCAGACATTTTCATCCCTTGGGGCAGACCTGACCGTTCCTGTTTTAACAACATGAATGTTTACTATCTAAGTTGCTGCATCACAAAGTGGAAACGCAGAAACCCGACTATACATGCACCAAACAGGGAGACCAAAATGTTGTCTTACGCAGAGCCCTCCAATAGACATGAACATCGTGAAAATGCACTCTTTTCAGAGTTGCCATGTTTTGAGTTGATTTAACGTCTGTGCCTAAATCAAGGATAGCACACTCTTGGAGTCATCTGCTGCTCTTCACAATGACCCGGTCACTGAACACATTTCATATACAGGAGTGGTCATCGGTGTAGCGCTGTTTTTGTCACCCTGCCACACGAAGGCAGCCACACTCCACTTCAAGGGACAGATGAAATGAAGTCGTCACACATCTAATTCCATTCCACAGGAACAACTGCCTATTCAGACAGAACACAGCACATTCAGTGCTTCATTCCAGTTCATGACACTGTCCCAGCATCAGTACATGTTGACTCCAGCATCAGTACATGTGTGACCCACACAGTACATGTGGACTCCATTCTGTGCTACCATTTCCATTTTCAATGACTCTGACCAGCATCAGTACATATGTGACTCAGCATCATACATGTGTACACCATTCGTGCCTCTCATTCCATTTCAAGACTCTGTCACCAGCATCAGTACATGTGTGACTCAAGCATCAGTACATGTGACGTCCAATTCTGCGCTCCATTTCCCATTTAATGACTTCTGATCCACAAGCAGTACATGTGGTGACTCCTATTTACACCATCTATATTTGGTTTGCATTTCTACAAGAATTTATGTGCAATCGCATCACAATTTCATGTTGAAAATTCCATTCCACAGCCGCCTGCTACAACCCACAACAAAAGAAACGTTGTTTGTCAAATTAGAGCAAACAATTCTGTCAAATCAAAACATCTTAAACTGTCCAAAACAACAGAGAAATCTCATAGAATCATCTCCCTATTAAAGAACAAACTGTGATTGCATAGACTGCATGTTACATGTGTGTATGTGACAGAGCATGTGAAGGTTGTACATTTGAAGACTGAGTGACATTGACGTGAGAGACAGAAGACAGACAGCCAGGACAGACAGATAGAAAGGAAAGTGGAAATGAGTACATTGGTGAATATTGCGAGAAACAATGAACATAAATTTTTTAAGTGTGGATAGACAACATTTCATACACAGTTTCTGCACAACAACAAACAAAACAAAAAGTACACAAAATATTCATTTTGGTTAATGACAGGAAAGATAACATACAAACCACAAAAACAATTCAGACATCCTAATTAATTAAAAGGAGACCACAAGAATTGCAGTCAAAACAAGATTCATGTTTGCACAGCTCATATCTGTAAAAAAAAATTGGCAGACTAAGAATCAATTCCTAAACCCCCAATGTCTCATGTTGTTTTTCATACAACAAACATAAGTGCGATACATGCACACACACATTGCTCAAAGTCTCCAGAAAAACATTTGCCCCTAACAACAAAGGCATTGTGCACAACTCTCTCTCTTTCTCCCCAAACTACTACTTTCCTACTGTGTCCAATTCTTTCTTGCATCTTGGTAAATGCTGTGTTTATCAACCAGCAAAACATGGAATGGCCAAGGAATTAAAGCAAAGCATGAAAGGGCAGAAATTTGGTAAAGCAGGGGATGTGAGGAAGAGGAGTGGGCAGTTGCATCATCCAAGAGTTTGAAAACCATAGCGAAGAGGGAGAGGGGAGGGGGTGGAGACCACAGCACAGCCCTCCTGTTCCCACAGTTCACACACACCGTACTATTGTGGAACCACTCTTTCCGCTCTTTCCAGAAAGAAGAGGGAGAGGGAGGGGAGGACCACAGCACAGCCCTCCTGTTCCCACAGTTCACACCTTACTCTTGTGCAAACACTCTATCTGCTCTTTTCCAAGGATACATTTTTTATGTTCAACAAAGTTTATGTTTTCCTGCTGAGACCCAACTACAAAGAAACAAAAAATTGGGCCATTTTCACGCTGAGAGCAGTAAGTGATACTGAACATACAAAGAGAAGCCTGCACGAGCACACACACACACACACACACATCACCACCACACACACTCACAGCACACACCACACACTCACCACACACCCACACACACACACACGCGCAGCGCGCAAAACATGCAGACATGCGCAAATGCACACAACACACCACACTATGGAGGACATAATCGACCATCATCCAGTTCATCCACACAAAAACAAGGCAACAGTGACAGGCATGACAACAGAGACAGATGAGGAGACAGTACTTACACTGACCCCTGAATTATGTGCCAAGACAATTTTCATGTGCCCAGTACAACCTCAGTGACGCAACATGAAAAGCATCTGATCCAACAACAAAAAGAGCAGTAGGCCCTTACCACGCATTCAGCACAAAGAACATATGGTATCCCTCTCCTTTTCCTGTCTTTAGTTAGACTGGACACTAGAACGGTGCAATCTTAACAAATCAAAATAACCCATGCAAACAATAATTAAACATACAATTATACATGCCATCCTTTTTGATATAACCGACTATACAGAAACAGATTCATGGCTTACAGAACATACCTTCATGGTTTATATTCACAACCAGACTCAAAGCACATTATTTATACTTATTTACTCATTTGAATTATAGTAATCAAAATAATTCACACACCACACAAATAAAAACAATTCAGAAAAGGCAATAAGGACGAGGAGTTGGCAGGGGCAAAGGGAAGGAGGGTGGGGGTACTAAAACACACAGACAGAAGGAGGGAATAGAAGGGAAGCCGACATGGGACGGCAAGGAAGAAGACAGGGGGACGGCAGGAAGAAGAAACAGGGGGACAGCAGGCAAGAAGCAGACAGGGGGCCGCAGGAAGAAGACAATGGGGACAGTCAGGAAGAAGAAGACAGGGGACGGACAAGGAAGAAGCAGACATGGGGCCGGCAGGAAGGTGCATCAGGATGGAAAGAATGGAGCCTGCACTGAAAGGCAACGACATTGAAATTGTCAATAACCATAACTCATGCCAAAATGAAAGGTGCTGTGAGGTGGTGGGGGAGGAGGGTAACGATGGTGGAGGGGGAAGGGATGGTAAACCAGGGGTCAGCATCACCACTTTCCAGTGAACTCTCACATCATGTACACTGCAGAGCTTGTATCACCTCCGGGATGACCAGTCCATACTGCTATGAACACTCACATACTACCACAATACATGACCTACTTATGACTGGAGTTTGGAGATTCCCTATGACGTGAACCCACAACACTTGTGTTGCAGTGTGTATCAGGAAGCTGGCTGCAACAACCATGTATATCCTCACGATGTCACACTTGTGACAAAGGGACATCAAAAGGGCTTGGGGCGTCCCACTGTCAATAGTCAACAATCCATCATGCACTATGTCTCATCGCACTCCACAAGCTGGCACTGCAAGCACCACTAGGACAGTTTCCCATACAAAATAAAAAAGAGAGATAATGGTATGTTCAGACAGGAGACCTAAGGAAGTGGAAAAAGCCTAACATTGGCCTGGGGACGGTCCAAGCAGGTGGAAGGACTCAAAAATCAAGTTGGGGGTAAAAATAACCAGCAGTGATTTGAACTGTTTGAAACCACCATGATCTCACCATTACGACATTCAGGTTTATCTATGGCGAAAGGCCACTGGTATGTCTAATGTTTTGCTTCACACACACACACACCACACACACACACAACACCCACACCCACACACCCACACACACACTCTCTCTCTCTCTCGCTCTCTAAGCAGATCATCAAATCTGTGCAATTGGCCTCTATGAACCTTAAAAAAAAAAAAAAACTGACTTCAGGTTAAAGAGAAAGTAAGCTAATTTTAATGTTTCAGTTCAGTCTTTACTGCAGATAAATTACTGATTCTGACCATTCACCCATGATCTCTCCATTACAGACATTCAGGATTATTATTGCAAAAGGCCACTGGTTGTCTAATGTTGCTTTCACACCACACAACACACACACTCTCTCTCTCTCTCCTCTCTCCTCTCTCTCTCTCTCCTCACTAAGCAGATTCATCAAATCTGTGCAATTGCACAATGCACCTTAAAAAAAAAAAAAACTGAATTCAGGGTTCAAAGAGAAAGTATATAATGTTTAATGTTTTCAGTTCAGTCTTTTACTTGCGGATCAATTCTGACCCGTTCACATCACAACCACTACTGATAATTTATGTGCTTTAACAGTACTATGTTTCGTACTGATTTTATTCCTCTTCAGAGGCTTACAGTACTATGTGGTTCTTACTGTATTTATTTCCTCTTCAGAGCTTTAACAGTACTAATGTGTTGTTGTCACGGTCAAAATAGACCAACCACAAGTCGTGGTCCAGGTTGTTTAGACAGAAGCTCTACCTCAAATATTCCCTGGGCGCCACGTCAACCGGGCTCATGTTCGGATCCAGCCAATTAAGCATAGGGGAGAGGCCTCCACAAGACGGTCTGTCCGGCTAACGGACTAACAGCTTTTGAAACCGACGCCTCGATGTCTAGCGGAGACGAGTCGTACGCCTGGCCAGGCTCATCTACCAATTTTGGACCAGCGCCATTGTTATTCGGACGTCGCAGTTAAAAGCAGGAAAGGATAGAGGTAGAAGGTAGTGGTGTGGTGGGGGATAGAAATCTAGCTAATCAATTAATGACCAATTGACCACCACAGAGAGTAAGGCGTGTAGCGTGACTGTCATGATTTGAATATCCAATGGAATTAGAGGGGAGAAAACTTTCGTATCGGTAAAAATACGACCAATGGTACTACTCTCCGCCCTTTTTGGACAGAAATCGGAACGGAATAAGAAGGATTGAGAGTGAGAGGAACGGCGAACGAGGGGGAGACCCGAACAGAGAGACAGAGGAGAGAGAGAGAGGTTCTGGGTGTGTCTCTGCAGGAGAAAGGAAAGATATGAGAAGGATGGAATTTGAGCAATAGCACCAGATATATCCTGCAAAGGAGGACTAAAGAGAGATGTGGAAAGAGAGAGTTGCTAACTAATGAAGAGAAAAAGAAAGAACAGAAAAGAGAAAAGAAAAGCAACCAATGTCCATTTAATAGAGCAGCTAGAGAGAGAGAGAGAGTGGCAATGCGTTAATGCAGAAAAAGAAAGAGAACAGATCGATGTTGATAGTTCACTGTTCCATCTGAACCGGGGGTTCGACCTCATACTGGCCAGCGCCACTTCATCGCAGTCCAACCTGACAACGCCAGCAGTCCCAGCCTGACCGTGCCAGCAGTCCAGCTGACCGGTGCAAGCAACAACACCAGTGCCAGCAGTTGTGTCCGTGTTGAGAAAGTGACAGTGAAAAGAAAAAAAACGGCAAAGAAAAAACAGTGATTCGTGAATAGTTAAGATCACCTTGCGCAGGTAAAGTAAAATCTATGTTATACCCGGGTTTAGTTAATGATGTTTTTTAGATAAACTTATGTGATTTTGGAAGTTCGGAAAGAGAGAATGTTTTATATTTGTTTTATTTCATACTACAATTGATGTTTCGTTCTATGATCATGTAATAAAGTTATAGACTTTACTAGTGGTTTGATGTGACGAATGCAATGAAATATTAATGAGATTGTAAGCAAGGCTGTGGAGTGTTATGGGCAGTGCGCTAGTCCTTCCTCCTTCGACATCAACCCGAGGTTGACAATTTATTGGCGAGCCTGCCAGATATACTGCCCATTAATTATAAT
>JAFLJL010006770.1:0-10774 GCA_018398815.1 Conus ventricosus
AGAAAGGAAGGACTTGAGGATGATCATCAATATTTTGAAGCACTGAAGTGATGTCTGGACATGTCATGGTTGACCATTGATGGTGGATTTGACACGTGTAACACACACGAACGACACACGAACCCCTCTCTCTCTCTCTGTCTCTTGCGTGCATGCGTGAGTACCTGCGCGAGCGGGCGCACGTGTGTGTGTGTGTGTGTGTGTGTGTGTGTGTGTGTGTGAGTGTGTGCGTGTGTTGGCGCGCGCGTGGTCTCTCTCTCTGTGTCTATGTCTGTCTGTCTCTCTGTGTCTCTGTCTCTCTAACCACCCATCCATCAGTTCATTCATCTATACTGACTTCCATAAAAAACGCGAAAACAAAACAAGCTGAAGGTTGGGGGTGAATGTTATTGGTCACAATTCTACAGAGTGGAAGCGAGAATTCAACGTGATTTGATTCATTACACCGGTAATGTGTGAAAATGTCATCAGCAATATGTCTTTTGTGTGGAAAATCCAAGGTCACGTGACAAACCAGCTTGAAGTCCTAATACCGTATGTGGCCACCATTTGCGTTGACAACTGCTTGACACCTGCGGCTCATTGAGTGGACCAGGTGGTTGATGCGTCCCCTTGGCACACCAGCCCACACATGGACGATGGCCTGGTGAAGTTGAGCCGCTGTGCTGGTCGTGGACGCAGGAGGTCCAACCGTCTGCCAAGTTCATCCCAAAAATTTTCTATTGGGTTTAAATCGGGACTGAGGGCTGGCCAGGGCAGGACATTGACGTTGTTATGCTGAAGAAATTGCTGGGTGGCCCTGGCGGTGGGTGGTCTTGCATTGTCCTGTTGGAATGTCCAGTTTGGGTGTTGCGCAAAAAAAGGAACGACATGGGGTCTGAGCACCTGGTGGATGTAGCGCTGTGCATTGACACCCTGTGCGCGACCAGGGCCAATGTTCTGAAAGATGACTGGTCCTATGGCGTGGTTAATGCCAATTGCACCCCATATCATAACGTTCGGGCCTCCCCAGGTGTTCCGCTCTACCAAATGTCAGTCAGCATAGCGTTCACCAGGTCGACGCCATATTCTGGCACGACCGTCAGCCATGTTAATACAAAAACGGCTCTCATCTGAGAACAGTATGCGTCCCCACTGCTGCCTGCCCCAGTTGATTCGGGCTTGTGCCCACTGCAGCCTGTCCTGCCGGTGTCTTGGTGTCAGTACCGGACCTCTGTGAGGACGCTTACATGCCAGCCCGTTCTCCTGAAGACGCCGCCGCACAGTGTTGAGGCTGATCTTGCGGAGATTCCTAGGCACCTTTTCGAGCAGTGTTAGCGGCTTTTGCCGCCTTTCCCGCAGAGGGGTTTTCGAACAAGATGGCGATCCTCTCTTGGTGGGTGACCCAGGACGGCCGGGCCCGGGGGACGATCATCAGTGGTACCAGTGACTCGCATGCAGTGCTGCAGACGATAGATGGTTGAGATGTGGACGTTAAAGATTTGGCGACCTGCCTGGCATCCACACCAGCCTCCAGAGGGCCTAGGCACGATTGTGTCCCTGCTCGTAGTCTTGGCATCTCTGTAGCCCCTCAGAGGGCAAGTCGTTACCTGAACCTTGTAGCGCGGCTTTATAAGGGCTGCATCCTGCGTATTTGTAGCGGGTTTAACTTTGCTACGCATAGTGTGCACGTGCCTCACATGCAGCAACCAGTTTGCCATTTTTGTTGACCCCCCAAATGCCGGAATGAGTGTTGCTCAAAACAATTTTTTCACTGAAACGGAGTCTTGACCCCAACAACTTGCCACAATGGTTTCAATATTGGTAATCACCCCTTTTCCACCCGAAAAATAGCCTTTCAATTTTTCGCGTTTTTTAAATGGAAGTCAGTATATCTATCCTTTCTTTCCTCCATCTATCTAAATATTTAATGCAGAGACAGATAGATAGAGAGAGAGAGAGAGAGAGAGAAGAAGAGAGAGAGAGAAAAGAGAGAGAGAGAGAGAGAGAGAGAGAAGAGAGACACTTGACACTTTGACACTTTGATATTTTATTGTCATTACCAAAAGGTCTTTGACAAGGGGTAACGGGGCAATAACTCATTCCTCTTCCTTACACTACAGCAATATTACACAGTTATTCCCAATGGTTATCAAATCAAAACAAGCAAAACATTAAGACACGAATCTTCGAATATCCTCTCAGACACGATACCCTTTTAACATTACAATACAACAACAATGACAACCACAACAACAAAGACAACAAAAATGACGACAACAACAAAAACAACACATGCACGCCACGCACGCACGCACCCCACACACACACAAAACACACACCCCAAAACACACACACACACACACGGGGAAAATGTAATATACGGATTGATCCGACCATCCACTTTTTTTAGGCGATGACTATGTTTAACTAAACTATTCCAAAAGCTTTTAGTCAATTTTTTAGTTTAATTCCTTTTTTCATAAAATTTATTACAAATGCTTTGTCTTATTTTCATTGCTTCTGTAATGAACTTAGCGACTGACTTGATTATACAGTCGCACCCAACGATAACAAAGAAGCAACATTTTGCCTTTCAAAAGAAATCCGAAGTAAAAAAGGAAATTTTGCACGCACATCACTGTATGCAGTACATTGAAATAAGAAGTGCTTTTAATTAAATAAAATATCCACATGAAGGGCAGGGTGATTCTGTGGATGTTCCACACTCGAACCATCTTTTGTTTGCATTGAAACCTACGGTTCGTAACCTAATCTTGCATAACAACTTCTTTGCCATTTATCTTTAATAACATTAAGAAACTTTTCCGAATGGAATATGTTTTTAAAGGAGAAAACCCCCTGATACTTTTTTTTGGGTTTCCATATCAAATGCCAGTCCTTTTTAAAAGAACAAATGAGTCATCCCTAAATTCCGCAATAAACTGTTGTTCGTTCCTACTCCTTGAGACATCCACACTACTCCAAAGCCCGTTCTGATAGCACTTTCTTTATATTATAAGCCCAATTTTCTTTACCTCGTTCCATTTGTATCCATCATATCATAAGCTTGTCTGCACAAGCATGACTGTGGGAGCTTCAATTTTTTCCCAACCAGAATCTAACACATTTCACATAAGACTATATAAAGAGGGTATCTGCCCATCTCTCCGTATAAAAGAGTGTTAGATGCAGGAATGGTACCTGAAAAAACGTTTCATAGCGACGTGAGTACTTTTTCTATCCGTGAATTTTTTTGAAACCCCCCAAAATTTTCAGCTCCATAAGTAAGTAAAGGTTTCAAATCTGTGAATCGAACATTCCCAAAAATACTACAATCAATACATTTTCAGCTTCCTTAAGGATCCATAATTTCAATGACACCTTTTTTCCCCCTTCCTTAAAGATTCTTCCCAGCATAACTTAACGTCAATTTGTTGAAAATATCATTCCTAAAATTTGTATGAATTGGCTACTTTGAACTTTTGTATTTCCATAAAACCATACTTTCGTGTAAAGAAGATGTCCACCATTTCTAAAGACCACAAGTTTGTCTTATCCAGGTTAACTGTTAAACCCCAAGCGATCTGTTTCCCCCTTTTTAAAAGTTATTTAACGGGTTTTTGTAAACCTACAACTGACCAATAAAAGAATAACATCGTCAGCAAACAGTAACAAAAATATCTCGACTGCTCCAGGTATTATTTTGAATACCATGTCCCACCTTTACTAGATAACTCCACTGCTACTCATTTATGAAAAAAGAAAACACAGCGGACTCAACAGACACCCTTGTTAACTCCATTTGGGCAATCAAAATAATCCGAATACTCACTCTTGACACTACACACGCAAGTACCGAGTTGTAAATACTCCTAATGCTTTATACAATTTACCATTCACACCACATTTACGAAGTACAAATTTCCCCAAGACATTGTGAATTAAAAGAATCAAATGCTTTCTTTAAAAACAACAAATGCAACATAAACTTCATATTACAGAGTAAGTATTTCTGTACCATGAGTAATGTAAATATATGGTCTAGTGCTGTAACTGGGTTTTAAAACCTGCTTGTTCCTCAACTATCTTCCTTCATTTCAGCCCATTTTGTTTAAACTTGTATTTAGTATGTGAGTGTAGACTTTACTTAAAATCGTAATGCTACTCCACGATAGTTATCCGGATTGTTACATCTCCTTTCTTATGTATGGTATAATAATCGATTTAGCCCATAGAAATTGGCGCGTTTGAGAGAGAGAGAGAGAGACAAAGAGAGAGAAGAGAGAGAGAGAGAAGAGAAGAGAGAGAGAGAAGGGGAGAGAGAGAGAGAAGAGAGAAACAGACAGACAGACAACACAGACACACACACATGCACGCACGCACGCACCACGCACGCACGCACGCACCACGCACGGACGCACACACACACACACACACAACACACACACACACACACACACACACACACACACAGAGGGGGAGGGAGGGAGAGGGGAGGTTTAGAGGGGTTGTTGTTGGATGGATGATTGTAGTCCTTCGTGTTGTCCTCCCAAGGGCAATTCTTCCCCGCACTGGCTCCGCGACCACGCGGTGACCGTCCCACTAAGGGCTTTGTAAGGGCTTCCTTCATAGCAGGATCAAAACAGGACCACTGAACAGAACTAAAGGGAATCGGGAAACACCAGTGGGCATAGAAAATTAAAAAAAAGAAAAAAGAAAATAGAAGAAAGCCATGCCTTATGGAACCGAAGAGTATTATCTCGCAAGAAAAAAAAACCCAAAACAAAACATGCAAAGGGTTTGTTTCCTGGTGGGTTCCACATAAAAGGGCTTGCAGGCACAGATGAAACATGAACGCATGCTGTCCTTTAAACATTATTATTAAGATTGTTGACGTCACCAGCCGCCGTGGCGAAGTGGTTAGCGTCGCGGACTCCCGGCGGGAGGGCGTGGTTCGAATCCCATTGAGCATGTGGGGTTTTTCTGGCCCCGACCGGCCCTACCCAAGTTGAGTTGCTGCGGGCTCAGTTGGGAAGACTGGGGCCACACAGTCGTTTCATTCACTTAATGGATGCGTTTTCTGAGAGTGTTGCTCAAATTTCCTGGGCCAACACTGCAGTGCCTGTATCTCTCGGCCTGGTTGACACCGGATATAATATGAAAGGAAGCGTAGAGTACAGCCCTGTCAGTATGTAGTCTCAGACCGAAATGGAAATCCGTAGCATCATCTTTAAACATCCTCATCCTTATCGATCACAATTAAAAAAAATGTCTCAAATTCTGTGGCCCTTCATGCCCTCTCTCATGGTGACCTCAATTTCGATGTCCTCTCCACGTCCCGTGGCCTTGGGTTTGGTTCCGTCGGAGTCACCGCGGCGAGTCCATGGGGCCGTCGTTGGACGACGTGGTGGCGCCCTCCGAGGGAAGCTCACTCAGCCGGCTCCTCGACTAAGCAATTATTGTCGTCATAAGGGGCTTAGTAGGTTGTGTCCCTGCAATGTTAGTTTGGAACAGCGCCACTGAACACCACCGAAGTGACTCGCAGCAGTGCATGTCTCCTCCGGTGGGGTTGCCTCTTGCGACTTGACATTGACTGCTCCCTGTGGGTTGCCGGGGCCGGGGTTGCGGCGGGCTGACCGGCTGTGGCTTGGACGGGTGTCGGAATGGCACGTGGGTGCACTGCCTCTGACAAAGACTGTACCCCTACGGAAAGACGGTTCACCTCGCTGAGGGTTTCTCTGTCCGCAGTATTAGCCACAGTGAAGCCGGCTGAGCGCCGCGCGCGAGCAGGGTCTGCCTGCCACTCCCACTTTACCGGTGCATAACACAGCCGACTGGCAGATCAGGAAGTGATGGAACACAATGTTTTACAAGTTTCGTGTTCTCTTTGTCTCATCTGTCTATGTGTGTGTGTGTGTATGTTGTTTTGTGTGTGTGTGTGTGTGTGTGTGTGTGTGTGTGTGTGTGTGTGTGTGTGTGTGTGTGTGTTGTTTTTGTGTGTGTGTGTGTGTGTGTGTGTGTGTGTGTGTTGTGCGTGCGTGCGTGCGTGCGTGCGTGCGTGCGTGCGTGCGTGCGTGTGTGTGTGTGTGTGTGGACTTTATCGTCACCTTATTTCTTCTTTTTTTTTGTTTACATCACTCTGTGTCGTCATCTTATTTCTTCTTTTTTTGTTTTGTTTACATCACTCTGTCTTGTATTTCAGAGAGAAAGAGAGTGCAGGGGTGGAGGGGGGGGGTCTTCTCCTATCTTTGTTTGGTATTGTTTTGCATTCTTTACATGGGATATTTTGTCTGTAAGAAGTTGGTACTGCACTCCAAATCAGTCGACAGTTCTTGCGGGTGTGGTCCATGAACTGATTGGCTTCAAAATGCTCAGAGCAAATACAGCAGTTTGCATGAAGGTACGCAGCTGTTTGCCCACAAGATCTTCACGCCTACAGTTCTGAACCCACGTCTTGCATCTGCAAAGAACACAAAAAGAATGTTGAAACTTGGTTCAATATAGAATAGAAACTGTTTTTTAACGCCAGTCTGTAACGTTCTCTCAGTGTGTGCATATGTGCGCCGTGTGAGCACATGGTCACTTGCTTATGCACATGCGTATCATCTTCATACAAGTGTGTGTTGTGTGTGTGTGTGTGTGTGTGTGTGTGTGTGTGTGTGTGTGCGTGCGTGCGTGCGTGCGTGCGTGCGTGCGTGCGTGCGTGTGTGTGCAAGCACCTATAAGTGTGTGTATGTGAGCGCTAGTAGTATCCTATGCATTTTTACTCTCTCTCTCTCTCTCTCTCTCCTCTCTCTCTCTCTCTCTCACACACACACACACACACACACACACACACACACACACACACACACACACACACACACATGCGCGCGTGCATGTACGCTCTCTCTCTCTGCTTCTGCATGACAACATCGCGGGAGCAATTTCCTCGCTCACGCAGCTGAACTGACTCTCTCTCTTCTCTCTCTCTCTCTGTCTCTCTCTCTCTCTCTCTCTCTCTCTCCTCTCTCTCCTCTTAATTAAAACAACGTATTCAGGAAATGTAACACAGAAAATGATCTCACCTTTCTTCGTCTTTTGGAAAAGAAAAACACCGGAACCCCTTCTTCCGAGAATTATGACAGTTCGGCGCAGCGCACCAGTTGCCTCCTGCCTTACTCGCCATGTGGACACGCGTGGAAAGATAGCATGTCAGGGTGGGAGTGGCAGCATGGAATGTGCCAGCCATCTGGCTTCACTTTTCCGCGGAGTGAACCATCTTTCCGTAGGGCGAACTATCTTTGCTCTGAGGTGGGACAGCAAAAAAAAAAAAAAGAAAAAAAAAAAGAAAAAAAATTGTTGAAGTTTGTGGATTTCTCAACTGGTCAAATGGAAACTACAAAATCTTACCAACCAAAATATACTGACTTCCATAAAAAACGCGAAAATTTGAAAGGCTATTTTTCGGGTGAAAAGGGGTGAATATACAATATTGAACCATTGTGGCAAGTTGTTTGGGTCCAAGACTCACGTGCAGTGAAAAAATTGTGTGAGCAACACATCATTCCCGGCATTGGAGGGTCAACAAAAATGGCAAACTGGTTGCTGCATGTGAGGCACGTGCACACCATGCAGAGCAAAGTTAACCAGCGACAAGTACGCAGGCATGCAGCCTTTATAAAGCCGCGCTACAAGGTTCAGGTAACGACTTGCCGTCTGAGCGCTACAGAGATGCCAAGACTACGAGCAGAGGAACGCAATCGTGCCCTAGGCCATCTGGAGGCTGTTGTGGATGCCAGGCGGGTCGCCAACATCTTTAACGTCCACATCTCAACCATCTATCGTCTGCAGCACTGCATGCGAGTCACTGGTACCACTGATGATCGTCCCCGGCCAGGCCGTCCTTGGGTCACCACACAAAGAGAGGATCGCCATCTTGTTTGAACCCATCTGCGGGACAGGCGGTAAACAGCCGCTAACACTGCTCGACAGGTGCCTGGGAATCTCCAGCAACGAATCAGCCTCAACACTATGCAGCGGCATCTTCAGGAGAATGGGCTGGCATGTAGGCGTCCTCACAGAGGTCCGGTACTGACACCAAGACACCGGCAGGACAGGCTGCAGTGGGCACAAGCCCGAATCAACTGGCGCAGGCAGCAGTGGGGACGCATACTGTTCTCAGATGAGAGCCGTTTTTGTATTGACATGGCTGACGGTCGTGTCAGAATATGGCGTCGACCTGGTGAACGCTATGCTGACTCCTGTGTGGTAGAGCGGAACCCCTGGGGAGGCCCGGACGTTATGATATGGGGTGCAATTGGCATTAACCACGCCACAGGACCAGCCATCTTTCCGAACATTGGTCCTGCTCGCGGACAGGGTGTCAATGCACAGCGCTACATCAACCAGGTGCTCAGACCCCATGTCGATCCTTTTTTTGCGCAACACCCAAACTGGACATTCCAACAGGACAATGCAAGACCACACACCGCCAGGCCACCCAGCAATTTCTTCAGCATAACAACGTCAATGTGCTGCCCTGGCCAGCCCTCAGTCCCAATTTAAACCCAATAGAACATTTTTGGGATGAACTTGGCAGACGGTTGGACCTCGTGCGTCCACGACCAGCAACAGCGGCTCAACTTCACCAGGCCATCGTCCATGTGTGGGCTGGTGTGCCAAGGGGACGCATCAACCACCTGGTTCACTCAATGAGCCGCAGGTGTCAAGCAGTTGTCAACGCAAATGGTGGCCACACACGGTATTAGGACTTCAAGCTGGTTTGTCACGTGACCTTGGATTTTCCACACAAAAGACATATTGCTGATGACATTTTCACACATTACTGGTGTAATGAATCAAATCGCGTTGAATTCTCGCTTCCACTCTGTACAATTGTGACCAATAAAATTCACCCCAACCTTCAGCTTGTTTTGTTTTCGCGTTTTTTTAATGGAAGTCAGTATATATATTGCGAGCTATGCACAGACCAGATCTTAAACCGGCCAGCTCTTTGAGAATGCTCTCTCTCTCTCTCTCTCTCTCTCTCTCTCTCTCCTCTCTCTCTCTCTCTCTCTCTCTCTCTGAGTCCCAGGAGTTATTATGTAACTATAGACGTTGAGTGCCAGCGATTCGGCTCAATGTTGAACATGGAGTCTACTTCGAGAGAAACACACCGCTCGAAACCTGCCCAAACTGGGAAGCAACAAGCCAATGCTTTTTGGCAAATCATGCACACGCACGCATATGCACATGTGCCCGTCTGTTTGTGAGTAGGAAGGCAGAGGCTTTTGTAATCAAAGAAAGCAACAAACAGTACAGCTGTGCTCACCTCGAATCGGTTAATCCCCTTGACAGTAAATCACTGTCTGTCTGTCTGTCTGTCTGTCTGTCTGTCTGTCTGTCTGTCTGTCGTCTCTCTCTCTGTATGCGTAGGTAGGTGCGTGCGTGCGTGTGTGCGCACGTGTGTATGCGCGTACGCGCGCGCGCGCGTGCGTGTGTGTGTGTGTATGCATGTGTGTGTGTGTGAGTGTGTGTATGTGTGTGTGTGTGTGTGTGTGTGTGTGGTGTGTATGTGTGTGTGTGTGTGGTGTGTGTGTGTGTGTGTGTGTGTGTGTGCGTGTGTGCGTATGTGCGCGTGTGTGCGTGTGCGTGCGTGTGTGTGTGTGTGTGTGTGTGTGTGTGTGTTGGTGTGTGTGCGTGTGTGTGCGTGTGTGTGTGTGTGTGTGTGTGTGTGTTGTGTGTGTGTGTGTGTGTGTGTGTGTATGTGTGTGTGTAATAAAGCAGAAGAGGCAATGAATGAAAGCATAACGGAAAACAAAATAGCAGTGTTAAGCCCTGGTCTGTTATCCACCTCGACTTGCCAATGATGAATCACTCTATTTGTGTGATGTGTGTGTGTGAGTGAGAGTGAGTGTGTCAGTGAGTGAGTAAGTGAGTGAGTGAGTGAGTGAGTTTGTGTGTGTGTGTGTGTGTGTGTGTGTGCGTGTGTGTGTGTGTGTGTGTGTGTGTGTGTGTGTGTGTGTGTGTGTGTGTGTGCGTGCGTGTATGTGTGCGTGCGTGCGTGCATGCGTGTGTGTGTGTGTGTGTGTGTGTGTGTGTGTGTGTGAGAGAGAGAGAGAGAGAGAGAGAGAGAGAGAGAGAGAGAGAGAGAGAGAGAGAGAGAGAGAGAGAGACAGAGACAGAGGCAGAGACAGAGATACAGAAAGAGAATGTAATGAATGAAAGGATAAAAGGAAAAGAAACAACCGTGTTCAGCTCAGATCAATTACTTCCCTTTGATTTGCAATGATGAATTACTTCCCTTCACGGTCATGTGCAGATTCCCCCCCCCCCCCCCTCCCCCGGCTCACCTTGCCGTATTTCCACTCTCTCTCCCTTCTGTCCACCTCCCATGTCTTTCAACGTATCAGCCTCCATCACAATACAACACAATACAATACAACAACACAATACAATACAATACAACACAATACAATACAACACAATACAATATAATACAACACAATACAATACAATACAATACAACACAATACAATACAATACAATACAACACCACACCATACAAAATAACACCATACAAATATAACTACAACACAATGCAGTCCTCAGCTTTCGACAGACTTGCCAAACGATATCAGTAATAGCCAACATATTGGATAAACGATATAAACTCACTGTTACAGAAATTTCCTCCACAATTAAATGATGAATGGTAGGACTGCATTTTGCGCAACAGTATCACCAGAAGTGTAAATGACTTGACTTAGATTTCAATACAAAATTAATTATGAAATTTCTATGAGCCAAA
>JAFLJL010006771.1:0-10832 GCA_018398815.1 Conus ventricosus
AAAATAAGGGGGGGTTTTTAAAATGTTTTTTAAACCGGGAAATTTGTGATAGTAAATTTTTTAAATTTTTTTGAATCAACGGCCCATCTTCTTACTAACTTAGCATTATAGATTAATCATTGTCTGTCCCACTGATCTAACCATTTTTGACCAGCTGTGCTTCGTACTAGCGTAGTATTTCTCAACGTCTGAAGTAGACAGTTGTTGAATCTGTTCAATACTTAGTTCAGTGCATAAATACTGTTTAGTTTTTCCACACGCAGCTAGAGAGTATAATCTTTCTTTATGGCAGTGGTCTGCGGAGTAGTCTGCTTGCTCCTCACACTTTAGTAGTTCGTCACAATACATTTTTAAAAACAATAAAAAATAATATAATACTTTAAAAACCATGAGTTTAACGTTGGTTAATTATGCTGTACCTATCGTTGGTGTTATAGTTTATTCAACCCTTGCAAATTGTTTGCTAGGAATAAAACCGCCCAACATGGGAAAGATAGAAGATTCGCCAAAACTAGTTGCAGCCTTATTTTTAGCTTTAACAACAAAAGATTATCTGATTGAAAAGCACATAGAAAGTCTTTCGTATTATGATTATTTTAATTATTTTTTTAGTTAATAAAAAGATGAGTGAAAAAAAGATTATCAATACGATTTACCATTCTGCTGTGATTAGCGGCCTTGTATAGGCTATAGCGTGTTAGCAAAAAAAACATGTTTAAATGAGACCGGCTGACCTAGGTAGGTTAGACATTGAGGATGTTGTTAAGGTTATAGTTGTAATTACTGCAGGGATTGCGTCAAAAGACTTTCTTGTTACACAGGGATTATCTCAGAAAATATTAGTGCATAGAAAGATTAATTCAAAAGAAAATATTGATTTATAAAAGATGTCTGGATTACTTCTAATGGTGGGAGGAGCTATTGTTAATGCATTGGCCTTCTCTGGAAGCAATCATATGTTTAGTAAATTGTGGTCCGATCAAGAGAGAGAACGTCATAACAAGGCAATAGGAGATTTAGCTAAGGCAAGAGACGCTTGCGGGGAAAAGACGAATTGCTCACTTAGACTTTATTAATAAAACGTTAAGAGAACAGGGTCATGCAGAGCACACATTTACAGACGTTGATGACGCAATGAATGAGTATTACTTAGTGGGCAGGAAAGAAGTTTCTAACATCGCCACCGCCAGAACTGCCTGACTTTTATGAACCATCTGAGGAACAGAAGACTGCAGAGATAGCTTTTATTGCAGTTGGCATGACCTCAGTCTATCTTGTTGCTCACTTTCTTGTGTAAAATAAAATGCATTTAAAATATGAACAAAATATATTATTCCCCTAAAGGCTATTGGAAAGGAAAGACTGCTATTGAAAACCTGAGTAAAGCTGCTAGAGTGTCTGAATTAGATGCGAAAGACTGGCTTTCAAAACAAGCAATTTGGCAAATATATCTGCCTGCCCCCAAAAGAATAATAAGGCCTAGATTTGTTCATTCAGTTCCAAATGACACCCACCAGATGGACTTGCTGTATCTTCCACATGACAAAGTTAGAAGAAAAAAGTTTAAGTATGCTTTAACAGTTGTTGACATGGCTTCACGATACAAAGACGCTGAACCTTTAACGGATAAAAGCTCAACTGCTGTGGCTGTGGCTTTACAACAAATATACATGAGAGGCCCATTAAAGTATCCTAGAATGATCCAGGTTCATGATGGAAAAGAGTTTAAAGTTCTGTAAACCAGCTGTTTTTAAAACATCATGTAACAGTTAAGAGAGGGATCCCAGGCAACCATCGATCGCAGGCCCTAGTAGAAAACTTTAATAAGAATCTAGCTGAACGCCTGTTTACCTATCAATATCACGGAGAAATTATGGACACTACGAAGTACAGAGCACGCAAACACAGAATGGGTTAGGAGATTGCCAGCAGTCTTACGTGCCATGAGCAATGAAGAATTTAAAGCAACGGGGTTGAAGCCATTAAACGTAATTAAATTAAAAAAAAATTAGCATTACTGAAGATGTGCAGGGGACTCAAAAACTCTTGCCGTTTGGACTAAAAGTAAGATACTTGTATGCTCCTGGAGAGGCAGAAGGTGATGTTAGAATTAGAGCCACAGACCCCATATGGAGCGTAGATGTATATGAAGTTGAAAGAATTATGAAAACAGACCCTCCAGTGTATTATTTAAGAGAGACTCTCTCTTCTAGCGGTGCTACTACGTCTAAAAGGCCTGCCCCTAAAAGATCGTTTGTTCGTTAAGAGCTGCAAGTTGTCCGCCAAACAGAGAAAGTTAACCCAAAAAAAAAGTATTTATTTTTTTGCTAAACTTATATTTTTTTGTTAAACTTTTTTTTGGCCTATTTTGGTTTTAACTGATCATGTGTTTGTTTTTCAATGTTCTGTTTTAATTGCATCAGTGTCTACCTGTCATGAAGTAAAAGTCTTTCTCCACTCCTTTTGAAGTTCAATTTTTTGTCGTCTGTAATCCTCACCATCAGCCATAAGCTTCTGAAATTCTTCGTCCGTAATGTTTTTTATCGTGTAATGATTTGCTTATTCTTTTTTTTTTTTTTTTTTGTTTTGTTTTTTTTTTTTTTTGGGTTTTTTTTGCTATCCCAACCTCTGCGCCACCTCAGAGGCAGTGCACCCACGCCGCTCATTCTGACACCCCGTCCACAGCCACAGCCCAGTCGGCCCCGCCGCAGCCCCTGCACCAGCAATCCACAGGGAGCAGTCAATTTCAAGTCGTTAAGGGGCAACCCACCCGGGGGAGACACTGCACTGCTGCCGAGTCACTTCGGTGGTGTTCAGTGGCGCCTGTTCTGATCTAACATACGCAGGACACCACCTACTAAGCCCTCTGCTGACGACAATAATTGCTTAGTCGCGGAGCCGGCGTGAGTGAGCTCTCCCTCCAGAGGGCGCCACCACGTCCGTCCACTGACAGACCCCATGGACCCCGCCGATACCGGTGACACCGACGGAACCAAACCAAAAGCCACATACGTGGAGAGGACATCGAAACTGAGGTCACCATGAGAGCAGGGCATGAAGGGCCACAGAATTTGAGACATTTTTTTTAATGCTGATTAATGAGAATGAGGATGATTAAGATGATGCTACGGATTTCCATTTTGGTCTGAGACTACATGACAGGGCTGTACTCTACGCTTCCTTTCAAGATATATCCCAGCGTCAACCAGGCCCGAGAGATACAGGCACCTGCAGTGTTGGTCAGGACATGTGAGCAACACTCTCAGAAACGCATCCACTAAGTGGATGAACTCGACTGTGTGGTCCCAGTCTTCCCAACTGAGTCCGCAGCAAACTCTACTCTGGGTAGGAGCCGGTCGGGGCAGAAAAACCCCAATAACTTCTGATGGGGTTCGAACCCACGACCTCCCAGCCGGGAGTCCGTGACGCTAACCACTTCACCACGGCAGCTGGTGATTTGCTTATTCTTAATCTTAATGAACAAAGTTTTGCTGATGCTAGGGCTACAATGGCAGTGTGCTTTTGTAATTTAGGAGTTTTTTTTTTTTAAACAGCACTTACAATCATAGACATGGCACCTAAACCTAACCCAAGACTCCCTAATGCTAAAGAAGCTGGCGCTCCAACCCCAGTAGCTAAAACAGCAACACTAGACCCAGCACTTACGCTAGCTACAGCTGATGAGCCAGTAAATACATAAGAAAGAGTATTTAAAGCTTTAGCATATTTCTTTCTAGTAACCCTATACTTATCCAAGTCGCTTTCTATTTCCTTTTGAAGTTCAGTTATTTGCTTTAATCTAAACTGTTGAACCTCCATTTTTTAATTAAAATTACTTTTAAAATTAATCTTATACATATCTTCTTATTAATCCTTCTGGCAGCACTTCATCAACAGAGTAAAACGCAATAAAATCAACATACTTAATGAAAATAAAGTCGAGTACTGTTAGTTTGGTTTTGTCAACCGTCACAGTAACCTTGTCAGATGATACATGGTGGTTTATTTCATTTCCGTTTTTAGTAATTGCAATAACAGTTAAGAGGAGCATCCAAGTTTTCAGCCTTTATTTGTGTTACCTCTAATTACGTATGTTCTGGCAAACTAGGATCGCCCTCCCTCGGAGTAATAAATAAGCGAAAAATCATCGTCATTTGCTTAGGTAGTGACTGTAGCGTTGGGATAAATTCTAAGCCGACGGTTGTCACCCCCCACTTCAGCTTAGGACTTCTTTCTCTGTAGCATATATTCAGAACCCTGCCTAGTTATTTCAATCTGTTTTTTTTTCTGTTGTGTTCCTGGAACTAGGCTAACAAGAATGGGCCCTTCATTTAAGGCTTTTCTAAAATTGTTTTCCTTATCAAAGTATACATTAGGACTCGTAGTTCAAACTTTAAATTCCAAGCAATTTCAGAAGCAACGCCCAAGCATTTCTCTCTTTTATGAAGTTGTATTCATGTTTGCCAAAATCGTTTGCCCTTAAATTTCTTATCTCTTCTTGGGTAGGATATTGCTGTCGTTTTTTGTCTTCAATGTCTGTTCGTTTGTAACCCCCATCATCTGTGTACTCGAATCCATAAACATTTCCTGGCACTCTATCAGATCAAACTCAGTTGTGTCTGCTAGGTCTTTTAGCTCTACTGCAGTGCATTTAGGAGCTAGCTGCGCTTTTGATTTGGCCCTCGAGACATTCTTTTTATAATATAAAAATTATAATAAACAAATTGTTTATAACAATCAATAATAAACAATCTACAATAAACAAACGTATTGAACTGGGGGGTCAGTTCGTAAGCATACCTTAGCGTGCTTAGATTTTTTAACTGCTCTTTTATTTTTTTTAGCTCATCTTTGTCCTTATTACATAATTTTCACTTGAACATTCTTCAAAACTATCTTTGTCCTTAGTGTAAATAATACAACCGATTTTAACTGCGATCTAAAGTCTTTTAAGACAGCATTGTATTTTTGAGTTAAGAGCCACACAGAAACTAGGCTTGTAATGTTTAACTGAGCATCACAAACCATAAAAACATGCATTTTTATTGGGGGTCTCCGTCTGCTTTCTTGTGATATTTATTTTTATTGCTCTGCCACAAAAGGCCAGCTTTGACAGAGCTTTTCTTTTTTTAACAATGTCTCGTTCAGCTGAACAGTCATCAATAATAAACAGTGTTTCAGTTCCCTCAATATGTCTATAGTAATGTTCTAAACAGTCGTTCAGTTTGTCGCTAGGATCAACCCGAATATATTATCGTCTGTCCAAATAAACTTCCTTTCTTTGTAAGACTTGTTGTGCTTAATGGTTGTGCAGAATATAACAATGTGCTGGTAATGAAACCTGTATATTGTTTGTAACAAATCAAGTACGAAGACAGTTTTCCCACACCCAGTAATCCGCAGATAAGAGAACAGTGCGGATCTTTGGGCAGAAACTTCAAACTATCCATCTGTTTTTATTAGAATATTTCTTCTGTATTTAATAAGCCACGTCTTTTAGCCTGTTTCTTCAATGTTTAACTGAGCATCACAAACCATAAAACATGCATTTTTATTGGGGCGTCTCCGTCTGCTTTCTTGTGAATATTTATTTTTTATACCATCTTGCCCTACCCTTTCTCACTTCCAACAATCTGTTGTCAAATGTGATCTAAAATCCAGCCACAGCCCATATTTAGTTATTAAGTAGTCTTCGAGTCTTACATCATAAAGGCGAAGTTTTTTACATACACGATCAACTGCAGGATCCTTTGCCTACCTCCAGCGAACAACTTTCTTATTTCATCAAAGTGTTGGTGAGGTAAAAGTCACGCCCGAATACAACCAATCAGACTTGCCATTTATTGCACAGTCAACCTTCTCAATTTTTGGATTATAAAACACTTCTGATTCTCTATGAAAAGGAGTTATTTCTTCAGGAAACAAGAACAAAATTCCTTTTAAAGACTTCAGAGACTGATTTAGATGCATGTTCCAAAGAGTGTCTCGCTTGTTTCTATTTTCTGTATTGAGTGTATAACGTTTTCATAATAAATAACAGTTTTACTTTTATACTGGGTTAAGATTGTTTGGCCAGTTCGGGGTTAGTAACAACATCAAACTCAAGAGAGATGTCACTAACTGTGTATTTAGCTAAAGGGTCTTCAGAGAGAACAACAGAATTGCTAGGATTAAATGTCACTTCATAAGTAAGTTTTACTTTTTAGCGCACCTTGGTAATATGGCATATGCGTCTTTAACAACTCAAAATCTAGAGGGATGCAGAATCTGTTGCTAAATACTTCTGCTACTGCCTCATCTTTAACATCATTCTTTGCATCCCCCCTTTAAGCTGTGTTTGAGACCGTTTGATAAACTTTCTCTTATCTTTCTTTTTAGGTAGCCATAGATCAGAATAGAGGGCAAAAATGTCTGCCTCGCCTAGTACAAAGACTTCACTGCCCTCCAATTTGATTGTTATATGTTTAACGATTGCTCTGCCCAAATTAGCAACACAGTAGCATGGATCTGTCGAATTAATATCTATTTTGAATGATAGTTTAGCAGTGCCTGGCATTATAACATCGCCAGCGCCAAGATCAGGGAACTCTTGACTGTTAACGGTTGGCCAGCTGAAACTGTTGATGGAGTATTTACACTAATTACAGTCTGCCTTATACCTTTTACGCCATGGGGTTCCTTCTCTTTCCTGTATGGATCGAGGTCACAACCATATGAGTTCATTTTTTATAAAACAAAAAAGAATATAAATAAAAAATATGGATGAAGATTTTGACCGATTGATCCTGTTGAAGAAGAAGATGGAACAGAACTAGGTCCCTCATTGCAAGAAGAGCTTGAAGGAGCAGCAGCAGGCAAGGAGTAGGATTAAGCCAAATACGAATGCTAGATAGAATTAAATCATTATATAATCATATGGGACGAGAGCAGCCAGAAGCACTTAGGATTTCTGATTTTTCAACAGATAAAAATAATCATTTGTATGTAAGAACAGGTAAAGGAAAGAGTGTGCGACTTACTGCAAAACCGGACCCAACCCAGTTTTTAAGCAGGGGCACAATTCTTAGAGATCTCCCTGCTGTTGACCAAGGCATTAAACTTTATTGACAATTTAAGGCCTGAGGCTGTTAGTCTTTTACAAAACTTGGGGCAAGAGTTGCCAACACAATCTGAAATACAAAACATACCTCTTCAAGAATTAAATCGAACAGCAGATGAACTAATAGCAGAAATTGAAATGAGTTTTAATGAGGAGACACAATTAAACAATTGACGATTCTCCATTGCCTATGCGTGAAATCTGGGACTTAATGAGGCTTTACGGACAATAAGGGGTGAACTAACAAACAATTTGGCAAAACTTGGCGAGCTAGATAGAGAGATAGAAGAAAAAAATAAACTGGCTGATGCAGACGATAACAATTTAGGGTGAGAAGAAAAGGTTAGAATACAGCAGAAAATACAGGATTTAAGGCTGCAAAGGGCGGCCAGGTTAGAAGTGCTGTCTACTAACAGGGCGCAGCTGCATCACAAACAAGCAGATAAGAGAAACTATAAACAAATACTTTATGAAAACACTACGCTAGCTGAAAGTATAAGGACTCTGTTCAGAGAACAGGGGATTACAATAGTTAGTATATTAACAGCTGGTGGGTTTGCTATCTCTACACTCGTTTATGCTTTAACAGGTAGTGCGCCAACAGGACCAGTAGCTCCTCCGACACCTCAGCCTGGTAAAAGTTGGATTAGAAAACAATTGCATCATCTAGCAAACCTATTAAAGAAGTTAGCAGCCAAAGCGCGTGATGCTCTGCCTGGCATAATTGGCAGTGTTGTTAGTTGGGTTTTGTCTACTTAGGCAAAGTTGCTGGTTATATGGCTGACCATTCTGTGGACGTTAGGAGTGCTAGCTGCTGGATTTAATATTTAGTGAAATAAAGTATGGCTAATCCAGTAAAAGTTAAAAATACAACAAGGGCTGTCTTTTCGCTAGTGGGACTGTCAGTGTGAGGCACATTAACAGGTGGCGTGCTTTCTGGGCTGCTTTCTGACTGTGGAGCGCTTATAACTGGATCACTTTCTTCAGGGCTAGGTACTTTTTTTTAATGGATGGTGCAGGCCTTGTGTATAGCCTTGATTGTGCCTAAGTTTTGGTCGTCTCCAGCTATGAGAATTTCATTGTTATAATTCTGTATCATGCCAATCTGTAGTCTAAGGTCAGTGGGCAGCATGTATAATCCGTGGCCTGCAACAAAGTCAACTTTGACCTAGCGTGTGTAAGAACGCCTTGATACCTTTGTATGTTGGCAGGCAAATCAACAGCAGAGTTAATAGCATCTTCTAAATTGGCTAGAAATTGTTTTCTGGCATCAAACCCTGCAGATTGATCTACTATGCTAGACTTAGTCTGTGCTTGTGCTCCTAATAGGCACCAAAACGTATGTCCGTATGGAGTCATTAAGCCTTTGCACTCCTGGCATTGTTAGACCTTTACTTTATCTAAGATAAATGTTGCCCAAGCTTAGGGTGTTTTTGTTCAATTGACCCTAATCGAACTTGTCTGTCTGGTTGAAAAGAGGTGTGGCCAGGCCAGTAGTCATAGTATATTCTCTTTTTACACCCCAAAATACAATGTTCCTAACCCATGATTGCGGTCTAAACTTTTGTATAAAGTCAGTTGAAGGATTAATGTTAAATTCATTGCTATTCTTTTCATATGCATTATTATCCATTGGGGCTTTTAAATGGATTAACGCGTTGTCGCTTGGAAGGGGCACTTGTAGTTCAGTTGATTGTCTGTACTGGTAATAAACATGGAAAGTTATATACTGACCTTACTAAAAGTTAGGATGGTTTAAATGGTTTGCATATGAAACACCGCAGACAGTTGTCGCGCAGTAAATGGCAAAATTTAACTGATTCTGGTAAACGTCATAGGGCGAGATGACCATGCTGATGGTACTCTGTCACTCTTTATTAGCGGATTTAAATATTTAGTTAGTGGGTTTACAAGTCAACCTGGAAGCCGTATGATTCATCTACTGCAATGGTTTAAATTGCTGAAGTCCAAAGATTTGGGGTTATAAAACGCTCCTACATTGTAAGTAGCACTTTCGTTATATTTAAAAGGTTCCATTTTTTTAAATTAGTTTTTAAATAGTTATAAAAAAAAGATTGTACATCTATATAACCAAGCAAAACGAGCATGTGTTCTTAACACACCCAATTGACAATAGACGCGGGAGTTGTAGTATTGCCCTTAAAAAATCGCCTTTTAAGTTATGTGGGTTACATATCTGAAGGGGTTCAAAATAACTGGATTAATGTTAATGACAAGGTGGGCAATCAAATAACTCATATAACAATACCAGAGGGTTATTACAACTTTTGTTCTTTAAAAGAAGTACTTAGTGAATTTGGTATACTGCTGAGAATTAACGAAGCAAACCTCAAAATTACTATACATTTTCCACTAGAAGAAAGAAGGGAGTATACTTTTCCTAGAGGTCTGGCTCGGAATTTTAGCTTTCACAGTAGCGATAAATCTTATAGATTTAGTACAAGAGAAGACATCTGGCAATTTGAAGGTAATAAACTTCTGATTTTCTCGTGAACCCAATTTTGTATGTCCCTTACAACAGTTAAAAACAAATACTAATTTGTTTAATGGCTTATCCATCTACAGTTCTACAAGCACTGCCAGCAACTAAGACAGGGTTTGTGATTATCAGTTATACAGGTTTGGCAGAGACAGTGAATTTAAAGAATTAATTGAGGGTTCTTTAAATTCATTGGATGTAAAAATAGCTAATTAAAGACGGAAAGCAGTTGATTGTTCTGATTTATTAATAGTGCTGGAAGTAGAAGAGCATATTAGAAAAGTAGTAAGGACTCAGTCCGCGGACGTTAATAGTGCTGTAAACCCTTAATTTTTATGCCCTGGAGAGAATGTAAATATGTTGGTTCACGATCACCAAATCTTATCTTTCACGCAAGCCCCCCATTTTTAATGTACTAATTGCGTCGATTTTTGGCGGTTTTGGCGTGTTAATTTTTTTAGAAAAAGGTGTTAATTTTGGCTAAAACTGACATGAGATGGACGTGATTTGTATGTGAAAAGGGGGGGTTTCGTGCAAAATAACATGGGTGGTCTTGAACCAACATATTTACTTCTCTTTTTGTTCTACGTCTTATTTAGACTTTACATCTCTATACTTACTCCTTAGTAGTAAGGTGAGGGACTTCTCACCCCTCAAAAACGGTGGCGGTTGACGGTGGCGGTGAGATGGCATCGGGAGATCGATGTGAGGTCCTATGAATAGACCCTTCGGGCGATGACAGGCTTGCATCTTGTGTGCAATCAGATGAAAAAGCGTAAAGAAAAAAAAAATGACATACTGGTTTAAGCGACTTTTTTTTAAGGACGATCACATGACCGAGGATGCTCGGTGATGACATCCTAAGATCCATGTGACGTCCCTAATGATAGACCCTACGTGCGATTGCATTGCACTGATGCAATCAGTGTAAAGAAAAATGTAACAAACAAAAAATGACAGACTGGTTTAAGACTCGTGTTGGGTTAGACCGTCTCCCAAAGGTGACAACACATGATGAAAAGACAGTCAGTTCCCTTGAAGACCCGAACTGTACCTACTGAACCCATACTAGCTGAGCATGACTAACCTTAGACGGTTCAATACTAGTTAAGAATGAGATTTGGGGGTTAATAGGTGTTTGTTGTTTGGTTATTATTTACACGTTCCTGGTGCCACAAACAACCAAAAACCACAGCGGTCTGACTTGATGTACTGGCTAACCCATAAGGAATG
>JAFLJL010006772.1:0-11740 GCA_018398815.1 Conus ventricosus
GGGGGGGAAAGAAAACAAAAAATGGGGCCCCTTCCAACCTCCCAAGGTTTTTTTTAATTTCAGAAACAGAAAATTTAAAAGGAACCGATATATTTAAAAAGAGATGTTGTTAACTTTGAAAAGCTTTAACTTTTGAAAAAATAAATTTCATTCAAAAAGCTCCAAATGTTCAGTGACAGGTGTACTACCTAGTAGTTCAGAAAACTTCTCCGCCTTGTGGTTGTTCGTGGCACAATGGCAAAGCAACGACGCGGAACACGACTCGGCTGGGCCCAGACAGGGCCGGTGTTGTTACTGGCTAATTATAGTGGGCGTAGCACTGTTCGCTAACTTGCCCTCCGACAACCGCTCGCAAGGCTCTCAGTGAACGCCAAAAAACACATGACGGGGGTTTCAAAAATAGGGTTATCAAACCGCCGAACAACTGCCCTGCAACCCTCTCAGTGAACGCCAAAAACGCATGACGTGGGTCTAAAATAGCGGTTTATGCATAACCGCCGAGTGGTTTGGGCTGTGCCTACGCTCTGCTTCGCTTACAAAGCTGCTTTTTGAACTTTGTGGGTGCTTTGAACGCACGCGCGCGATAGTTATGCATAACCTCCGAACAACTGCCCTGCAACCCTCTCAGTGAACGCCACAAACCATGACGTGGGTCCTAAAAATAGCGGTTATGCATAACCGCCGAGTGGCTTGGCTGTGCCTACCGCTCTGCTTCGCTTACAAAGGCTGCTTTTGAACTTTGGGGGTGCTTTGAACGCACGCGCGCGATAGCTGGGGCTTCGGGGGTTCTGGCAAACAAACTAGATAGGGCTAGGCAGACCTTAGTACATCTGCCAGAAATGGGGAGGAGTAGTGTGTAGCCAGCACTATCTTCATATAAAGCCCCAAAATTTATAAAATTGACGGATGTACTACTACTGGCGATTAGAGCCGCCAAAAAAGTTTGGCTACAGCAGTAACTGCTGTAACTCGGGCCAAAGCCATTTGCAAGCCGGTTGAGAAAAAGAGGGCACACCCACGAACTGGGTCAAACTTTCCTTGTAAGAACGCTTGACCTGCAAAGCGCAGCAGAAAAACTAGGCCAAACGTTCCTACAAGGAACGTTTGACCTAGTTGCTGGCCTTCAGTCACAAAGAAAGTGGCCCCCAGTTCTACTTTGAGACACTTGACACCTTCACCCCCAAGTCACCTCAAGTCCCCCCAAGTCACCCCAAGTCCTTAATTAATTTCTTGATTAAGTTCCCCCAAGTCCTTAATTAATTTTTTAATCAAGTCACCCCAAGTTCTTAAATTTTAAGTTCTTAATTAAGTTCTTAATTAAGTTACATCAAGTTTTTATAAGTTCTTGATTAAGTTACCCCAAGCCCTTTAAATTAAGTTTTTAATCAAATCACCCCAAGTTCTTAATTAAGTTCTTAATTAAGTTCTTAATTAATTTACATCAATTTTCTTAATAATTTTCTTGATTAAGTCATCCTCAAGTCATCCTTTAAGTACAACCAAGTTCTTTTTTCAAGTTATCTTATAATTATCAAAAAAATACAATCTATGTTTTTATCTTAAATAGTAGATGTCTAATATAGTACAACACGCCCTCAAAAAACGCGTCATCGCTGAGGATGTTTTGCTCAGCGTCCTCTGCGCAAGATCGGTCAGCATAAATCTTAATAAAGTTCTTACATCCTAACAACCGCATTGATTACAATTCTGGTCTATGGAATGTCTTTTATAGACTCCATGTCTTTATTTATTGACTCCATCATTTTTTAATACCGCCATGATCTATTTTTATCAAAAAAATTTAAAATTAAGTTCTTAAAATATTAATGCATTTTAAATGGAACAAAATGATTTTTTGTTATTGGCGGTGCTGGGGGTGCTGTTGTCTTCTGTATTTAAAGGTTCAGATTTTTTTGGCTGCTTTTGTTTTTTGTTTTCCATTCATTATATAAATTTTTTAACAGTAATAACCACCCCCAGCAGCAGCAAGGGCGCCAAAAATGCAACAGTTTTAAGTTCAATATTCCATGAAGACTTTGGTGCTGTAGGGCTTGAATCACATGGAGTTTTTATAGCTGGCATTGAATCAACTTGTTTCTGGCATTGCGGTGTTATGTTTTCATTATGAGTTATATTCTGTGATTGTAACATTAATTTTTTTTTTTCTGTTCCACTCTGCTAATTTTTTTCCTGCTTTAACACGCCCCCGGATGAGGATGCTTTTCACTGGTCCCCCACCTGATTCAGTGTTTTTTGATTCTGCTGATTTTTTGCTTGGTTACTTTCTCCACCCCGATTCAGTGTTTTCTGATTCTGCTGATTTTTCTGGCTCGGTCATTTTGAAGGGAAATAAAAAAACTATATGATTAAAAGTTATTAATCCCATGATTAATGGCGATAACAATGTTCCAAATCTGTAGTATAAATCACATCCTAGAGACTCTAATGACTTTGTTAAACCGGGTCTTGCGTTAAAAACATACGTAAGATCTTGTTCAGAATCAATGGGGGCAAATCTACTGACTAGTTTAGTGTACAAAATAAGAACCGTTTTCCCAACGCTTTTTACCATTCTTGACCCCAACTGCGCCTCATACCTGTTTATGATACTTTATAATGTCTTGCGGCGACATCTGTTGAATCTGTTCTATGCTAAATTCATTTCCGAGGAACTGTTTTTGTTTTCCACATGCTGCCAAAGAATACAACCTTTCCTTTTTGGGCATAATAGCTTGATCATCAACTTGATCATTGTAATCATAAGTTCAGGAAGGTTTAAGCTACCCTGTAGCTGTAGTAGATCATCGCTGTTCATGTTTTTTTTATTAATTATAATTATTTTTATTTTTTAAAATGAGCGCTGAAAAAACTATTGCCAACCTTGTATACCATTCTGCTGTTATTGGAGGTCTAAGTGTAGATACAACGATGCTTGGTAAAAGCCTGTTAAAAATTAAACCGGCAAGATCTTGGCAAACTAGACTTTGAATACTCAGCAAAACTGATTGCTGTTATTACAGCTTCATTTGCTACGAAAGATTTTCTAGTTAAGCAAGGAATAATTCCAGAGAATATAAATATGTAAAAAAAATACATTTATAAAAAATGGCTTCACTCGTAATGATGAAGGTGGCGCTGTGGTGAATGCGCTTGCTTTAGCGGAAGTAATTACGCATTTAGTAAACTACGGGACGACGGCGAAGAAAAAGACATAACAAAGCTGTGGAGCAACTAGCTGCAGCACAAGATCGTTATGAAAAGCAGAGAATTGAGCAGTTAGATTTTATTAATAACACACTGAAAAAACAGGGACATGCAGCTTACACATTTAAAAATGTTGACCAAGCAATAAAAGAATATTATCTTGTAACAGGCAAACCAATCGAGACATTGCCCCCACCAAAATTCAGCGACTTTTATCAACCATCAGAAAAAACAAAAGATGCAAGAAATCGTGTTTATTGTCTTTGGCATGACCGCCGTGTATTTTGTTGCGCATAATATTGGCCTGAATAAAAATGAACAAAATCTATTATTCGCCAAAAGGATATTGGAAGGGAATCACGGCAATAAAAAAGCTAAGCCAAGCAGCGGGAGTCAGTGAACAAACAGCAAAGGAATGGTTATCTAAACAAGCGATTTGGCAAATTTATTTACCTGCGCCTAGACGAATACAGAGACCGCACTTTGTGAACACAATACCGAACGACACCCATCAAATGGATCTTCTATATTTACCCCATGATACGATTAGACGAAAAAGATTTAAGTACGCACTCACAGTCATTGACATAGCTTCAAGCTATAAAGATGCGGAACCATTAACACAAAAGAGTGCTTCTGCTGTTGGCTGTCGCTATACAACTGATATACCAACGAGGCCCGCTAACTTATCCTCGCATGATTCAAGTCGATGATGGAAAAGAATTTAAAGGCCGAGTGAATCAATTATTGTTAAAACATAGAGTTACCATTAAAAGAGGCATTCCGGGAGTTCACAGATCACAGGCTTTAGTTGAAAACTTTAACAAACAGTTAGCTGAAAGACTTTTTTTCCTACCAGTATCACAGAGAGCTTATTGACAATTCTCGCAACACAGAATGGGTTAGAAGACTGCCCTCAGTTTTGCGCGCAATGAATAATGAAGAATTTAAAGGGCTAAAACCAGTACAAGCAATCAAAAAACAAACAATAAATGTTGTTGAAGGAGAGCTTCATCCGGCAAACTATTACCATTTGGATTGAAAGTAAGGAACCTTTATTTACCAGGGGAAGCAGAAGGGGACACTCGCATCAGGGCAACAGATCCGTTTGGAGTGTTGATCCATATGAAATAAAAAGAATTGTAAAAATGAATCCACCCGTGTATTATTTACGAGAAACTGGCACAACAAAACAACCAGCTCCTCAAAGATCTTTTGTGAAAGAAGAACTGCAGATAATCCCACCAGACACAGTTCCGCTTAATTAATTTACGTAAATATATTTTGAGTTTAAAATGGAAGCTCAGAAGGAAGCGCAGAACGAAACAAGAATGGTAAAGGAAGAGACCTTGAAAATGATACGGGAATCATTTCATGCGTGTAATGCTATTAAGGAAACATTTTCGGGGATTAATCAATGCATGCTAAATCATCCAGATCACCTACAACTCAAACCCCCAAATTGGGAAAAAGAATATCTTGAAATAATAGAAAAAATTCGAGCACATCAAGCAAACATGAAAAAAGAATTAGCTGAATTGGATGAAGCTATGATTGATCTTATAATAAAGTTGATGAAAAATATAAACCCCCCTGTTTATGCCGTTCTCCAGTGCCCAATTGCATATGAAACTCTGGATCAACAAATACTCGTTTTGTGTTTGTTCTATTAATGACTTCTTTGTTACAACAGTTGTGTTGATCTCATGTAGATTAGATCGTAGTTTATACGTTGTCTGTTGAAAAGTCTTATTGCCAAACAATGCTTCTTTGTAGTTGTCATGTGATATGTTTGACTGCACAACACTGCGAGATATTCCCTTTGCTTTCTTAATGATTTTCCCTGGCTCGAAATACTGTACATTTTTGACCTTAACCCACATACTCCTTAATCACCTTTCCAGATAATTCATCCTTCATCTTTCCTAAAACCTTCTTGTTAGTAATTGAATGTAAAGGCGAATCTTTAGGTAATCAGATGTGTCATACCATCCACTCGCTCCTTTAGCTACTTCGATTTCCATGTCTTTATAGATGTCTTCAGTAGGGATATCTATAACAAAACTATCTGTATCTGTATAAAGTACTCTGGACTCAGGATACGAGGGCTTAAAGTAGTCATAAAGAAATTCAAACATCAAAAGCTTTGATAATTCTAAAACAGTAAACCCAATAAAAACAGGTTTGTCCAATTTGACTTTCTTTTTTTTCATCATATGCCAAAAAGCTGATCATGAAATCTTCTAAAGTCCTGATAATTTGGTTTTGAAGTCAGCTTAATTGCTTCGTCTCTTTGGCGACCAATTCGACATTCTTTACGCTTGTGCGGATTCTCCATAGTCTTTCCAAAGCAGCTGTTGTTCATCAGCTTGAAAAAGTCTTTTTCTGAAGCATCTGTGGATTTAGTTCTGAGATCAGTGTTCTTCATGATGTATGGTTTCATGAACTGTTCTTGATCAAAAGCAATTATACGATGAACAGCTGTCAACTTCAAACCATGCCTTAAATAAAATTGTAGAAGTCTGTAATGACAGACATAATTTTTTTTGCCGCGAAGATTAGGCACAAGTTTAGGCGGCTCTGTTTTTGCCATCTTTAGACTTTCTGCTGCTAATGGGTAGTCATTATGTAGGTCATGGAGTTCCTGAGGATATTCTAAGTCAACTTCTAGAATGAAACCGCGCTGTTGATCAGGCGTTTAAACTGTTCAACCACTTTAATGCCTTTTGAATATTATCGTACCTGTGTGCATTTTAAAGTTGCGTAGTGGAAGTGATTGTGCCATTAGCCCAACCATACAGATTGTTTGCATCTAAATACATGAGATAGTTAGACCTTTTACTTGGATCATAGTCGCCCAAGTATTTGTTGTTTGCTTTTACAGTAATGATGCGACGCCATACTATTCCTCCACGCAACCCGTTTCAATCATCTGAATCATTGGTAAATCTGACAAATAAATCAATTTGTACTCCAGTAAACTTTAAGAAAGCATCCCAACTCATCCCGGGCGCAGAAATATAATGCGCAGGATCCAGGCTATAATGTTTCATGCAGGTCTTTCTGTTATTTTCAAAGACGTCTGCCAACAAAACATACATCAGCCATCAAGTAGGAGTCATGATAGCCTCCCATCGTTTTACACTCTAACTTCTGCCACGCATCTTGAGCATGCTGGTAATCAGAATCGCTGACAACCCTTTCCTCTAAGACTAGAAAAGAACGCGCCTTTAGGTGGAAGCGTATCTTCGTTAAACCTTTCCCAACTGTTCATGTATTCATAAGGGTAAACGCCCTTTCTACAAGAGTTGGATCAAAATATTCTTCCGTTATTGGGCAAGACTTTAAGGACATAGCCAGCGACTCTAATGAACCCATCATGTGCTGCATAGAGTCATAAAAAGACATGTTATTTAAAGTGAAACACATGTACTTTTCTGATGACTGTGCAATGCATGTATCCTGAAGGCGTTGGTTACTGCTTGCATTATAAGGTGAGAGTCGTAACCTCGCAAGTTATGAAAGAATACAGGCAGCTTCCATGTCTTAGGATCAAACTTTAGTTGAAGATTGCATTTACTGTGTGCTGCTCCTCTGAACTTTCCGCTAATGTGATCATGGTCTCTTACTGTCGGATTGGGGCTTCCTCGCTTTTTAGACTTTATTTTCTAAACCGCAAATCCAACAATGTGTGGCTGAGTCATACTGTTGTCGGTCTTCAGGCGTCATTATGATTTCGATAAGTTTAGATTATTAGAACAGTTATTACGCACTTGCTGCATGCGTTCTAAGAGTTTTTTGCAGCATCTGGTCCTCTATATAATTCTGGCGTTGAATGAGCGCCATCCGACCTGACAATAACGAAAGCAAATGAACAAATCTAAATGATTACTCACAAAGCTGTTTTAGGAAGTTTCTGTGGGGTTGGCCCTTCATAAGGAACAATAAGCGACTTGAAGTCTGCGTAAACTACGTATGGGCTTGTTTGCAGCCGTTTTCCAGTTTTTAAAACTAACTTTAGATCCGGGTGGGGGCTAATTAGTTCTTTTATTACAGTCAACTGGCCGATACAATGTTTTTTATGTTCGCCGCTTTTTTAAAAACGGATGGAATTCTTGGCTAAACATTTTCTACAGAATTCTTGTTTGTTAGTGTTTTTTGCAGTATGCGCTAATAATCTACTCATTGTGCGTATCAATGTTTAATTTTGGTAGCCCCGCTGGCGAAAGCATCAGTAGTAAGTCAATGGCTTTTGTCTGGATCACCTATTGTTGGGCTGCTTTAGACACTCTAATGGGCACCAAATTTGTTTCCTCATCCCATGTGTATACATTAACCGTTATTGGTTTGTTTTGTTCTTCAAACTGATCAATGGAATCCGTGCAAACGGGAAAGGATATTCCACTAAAGTTAAGATCATTGATGTAAGGTGATATAGTTAGACACTCTCTCTGGCGTTTTTGCGGGCGTAATGCAGCCTTGCGAGAACACACCACATAAAACATTTGTTGTCTGAAATTTTTTATGTTTAGAACTGCTCTTTTCGCAACTAATGCTGGAGGTAGTGGAATGTAAGACTTGCCAACAATCGGCGAAATACTTAGACTGTTTTAATCTGATCTCTAAGACTTCGCCCTCTGACCAACCAGAGCCTCTCATTTTGGTTTCTTCAGCGGCCACATCAAACTGTGCAAGCAGTTGGTCTGCCCAACCAGGTGTTAAGTCATTATGAGAAAGAATAACCTGTTGTTTAGTTGAGACCCAGCCCTTCTAGATTTTCTTCATTTATTGTTATAATCGATAAAACACTAACATTACTTAAACCGGTGGGTCTATTGTTAGTTTCCCCCGGAACTTGAGAAATAGCTGAGCAACACTTGCCTGTACGTTGCTGGATTATGACTTCTAAATCAATATCATTCAGTGCTCTTGATAAATCTTCTTGCATTCCTTCAAACAATTCGTCTTGTCCATAATTTTTTTCCATGCAAAGTTTCTTTTCTAACTCAAAATATTTATTTAAATTAAAAAAAAAAATTTAAATCAGAATCAATATCACGGTCTTTGTGCTTGGACTCATAAACAAAGTAAAACCCCTTCATGCTGTTTACTGTGAGCGTTTAGAACAGAGTTTAATGGGTTTCGTTTACTTTTTTTAAAAATTTTCCCTTTTTTTTCTGCTCGGTCTGGCTGTTGAGAAAAACTTGTCCTCGCCTTTCTTTGAAGATCAAACTTTTGTCTTTTGTAGTCATCAAAAAACGGCCTGTAAACGATTAAATTCTTCATCCGTGATGTTTGAGTCAGCTAGTGCTTATTTATTATCAGCTTAAAGGAACTAAGTTTAGCCGTTATTAGTTGAACCATAGCGTGTGCTTTTGGAGTTTAGTTTTTATTTTTTTTGCCAGCAGCACCTACAGCTAATGAACACAGGCTGAGAGCAAAAGACAAACCGCCTAGAGGTAAAGCTGCGGGTGCACCAACACCTGTTGCTAAGAGACCAACACTTGTCCCTGCGATAGAGCACTAATACGATGCTCCATTATTAACATATGTAACAGCATTAAAGGCAGCAGAATACCTTCGTTTGGTTTTGCTGATTTTGAAAGGTCTTGCTCTAGTTTTTGTTAGCATTTGTGTAATGTTGGTTAATCTAAAGGTTTTATGCCGGGGGCTATCTCTTCTTTTGGCGGCTCTGGCGCTGTAGGCACATTTGGATAAACCTGAACAGACATGCTTTTTATAAAATAAAAATAATTTAGTATTGTATATCTTTTAATCTGTTATCTTTAATATTCAGCTGCGCATCATTTTTAAAAACAAATACACGTTAAGTGGTTTTATCGGCCTCTTTTTCTTTATCAAATTTTAATGTTTTTTATGTCTCTAACAGTTCTCCCCCGCTTCCATGTAACTGATTATCCCTGTTGACCTTAGGGCAATCCATAAACCGTATTTCGTTGTTAAAAAATCATCAAGCCTAACATTGTGAAGATGTAGATCTTTAGACACAAGTCTGCTGTGGACTTTCAACCCCCCCACCCCCAAACAGTTTTCTTATTTCGTCAAAATGCTGATAAGGGCTAAGCCCGCTAAAGCGTAGATTTGGTTAGGACTACCCCAATCGAACATTGTAATTTCGTTATTTTAGGATTAACAAAATTTTTAGTTTGTCTTTGAACGGTTCTTCATCTTCACACAGCAATAAAATACCTTTAAGCGATCTTGCTGAGACGCTAAAACTAAAATTCCATATAGCGTCTGCCTTGCTTTTGGGATATGTTGTATGATGAATCACTCTTTCGTAATATATTGCTAATTTTGACTGATATTGTTGCTCAATCAGCCTTGCTAAATTAATTAGATTTTGCTAACAACGTCAAACTCTAACGAGATGTCAGAAATGCTGTACTTTGTTTTCGGTTTCTTCAGATATAATAACACGTTTGTATTCATTAAAAGTTAGCTCATATGACAATCTGTCTTTTAATGTCCTTGAAAGTTATGGGGCATGCGCTTTTAAAAACTCAAATCTAAGGGGTATGACAAAGCGATTTCCAAAACGCATAACTTACTGCTTCATGCTTTTTGCCGTCTTTAGCATCTCCAGCGCCTATTCTATGTTTTAGCGTTCTTTATTTTCGATTCCTTGAAAGGCAAGATATCGCCCTTTCATTCGCGGTTAGCCATAGATCAAATAGGTTAAAAATATTTTCTGCATTATGTAAAGAAATATTTTCTTGCCCCTCAAGTTTTATAGAAAATTTTCTTAACGTTTGGGCCCGCCCCAGATTCTGTACAACTGTCCTGTTGGGTCTTTTGTTGAAGCGAGTTCTATTTTGAAAGTAAGACGCGCAGACCGGCAAAAACACTTCATCCGCTCCTAGGTCTGGAAATTTGACAGTAAGAATTTGATCCGCATCAATAGTAGACGGATTATTTGGAACAGTAATATTCCGCTTATTTCCCTTCACGCCAAAGGGCTCTTTCAATCTTCTATGCGGTCAAGAATCGAGCCAAAAGTTTGTGACATTTTTTTATAAAACAAAATAAAAAAAATTAATTTTATTAAAGAAACATGGAAGGCATTTAAGGCGAAGATTATGAAGTTTTGGATCCTGGAGACGACATGAGTGAAATGACTCCTTTGACACAGCATCGCTCAGCGCTCTCATTGCGGCGTGAATTAACAGAAAGTAAGGTCAGATCATTTTACCAAAGTTTAGGCCAAGAACCTCCCGAATTTATAGACCCTAATGATTTTGAAGTAAAAGATTTACCATTGTTTGTGAGGAGCGACCAAGACAACTTGTTCAGCTTACAACTAAAACCGACTCATCAAAGTTTTTAAAAAAGAGTCAATTAGACAAAGGCTCGGTGTGAGCGAACAAAATCGCCTTGGCATTAAATAAACCAAAATTAGATGAGGAGGCTGTTTCTAAACTTTAAAACATACAACAAGAACTCCCAACAGTAACCAAATACAAAACATGGAACTTGAAGTTTTTAAAATCAATCAGCAGACGAAATAAACATGCAATAGAAGCAGAAACCAGTTTTTTCCGAAGAAACAGCATTAAAAACTATAAAGCGATCCGCCGTTGCCCATGCAGAATAACGGCCCTTGATCATGCTTTTAAAACCATTAGAGGGAATTAACAAAAAAATTTTGCAAAAATAGGTGAAGTAGATGAGCATATAAAAAGAGAAAAAGAAAAACTCGTTGAGGCTGACGACGCCAACTTAGGGCCTGGTGTTAAAAGAAAGAAAAAACCCAAGACTACATGACTTGAACAAGAGAGATCGGCAAGACTAGAAGTTTTGTCTGCTAACCGAGAACAATTACGAACTCAAGTGAAAAGAAAAAAGAGAAACTATCCAAAGAATTTTATATGAAGACCGACACTAGCAGAACGAATAAGAACGCTGTTTAGAGAGCAGGTTTTCACAATTAGCAAGCGTTATAACAGCCTTAGGATTTGCAATAAATACACTGGTGTTGGCTATTACAGGTGGCGGTGGTCAAAGTTCATTACCTCCACCGCCATCGCCTCCACCTGATAAATCATGGGTAAAAAAACAGCTTGATCATCTTGCGGATTTATTAAAAAATTAGCCGGAAAGCTATAGACTCTTTACCGGTATATTAGGGGGTGTTGTTAGCTGCTTTTGTTCTACTGCGGGCAAAGTAGTTGGGTTTATGGCTGAGCACTTATGGGCATTAGTTCTCTTAATAGTTGGGTTAATTTTCAGTAAATAAAGACCAAGTTAATCCTAGGCCAGTTAATCCAAGAAAAAGTGCTGTCTTTTTTAATTCATGGCGTTTTTTTTTTTCGATCTTTAACGGTCTTTTGGGCTTTTGGGGCCCCGGGGATTGGGTGACTATTTTGGGGGGCATCTTGTTTTTTTTCTGCTTTTTAAAATTTCGGCTCAAATTTTTTTTGTTTTTCCCAACTTTTTTGTTATTGCCTTTGGGGGCCCAAACAACAACGGGGCCCCCCCGGGTTTCCCCGAAGGCGGGAAAAATATTAAGTTTTTG
>JAFLJL010006773.1:0-11717 GCA_018398815.1 Conus ventricosus
GCCAAAGGAATCAGCCTTTCTTTTTGGGCATAATAGCTTGGTCATCAACTTGGTCATTCATAAGTTCAGGAAGGTTTAGGCTGTCTTGTAGCTGTAGTAGATCATCACTGTTCATGTTTTTTATAATTATAATTATTTTATTTTCTAAAAATGAGCACCGAAAAAACTGTTGCTAACCTTGTATACCATTCTGCTGTTATTGGAGGTCTAAGTGTAGGATACTCAATGCTTGTAAAAGCTTGTTAAGAATTAAACCAGCAGATCTTGGCAAACTAGACTTTGAGGATTCAGCAAAGCTAATTGCTATCATTGCAGCTTCGTTTGCTACGAAAGATTTTCTAGTTAAGCAAGGAATATTCCAGACAGTATAAATATGTAAGAAAAAAATACATTTATAAAAAATGGCTTCACTCGTAATGATGATAGGCGGCGTGTGGTGAATGCGCTCGCTTTTAGCGGTAGTAATTACGCATTTAGTAAACTACGGGATGAAGGCGAGAGAAAAAGACATAACAAAGCTGTGGAGCAACTAGCCGCAGCACAAGATCACTATGAAAAGCAGAGAATTGAGCAGTTAGATTTTATTAATAACACACTGAAAAAACAGGGGCATGCAGCTTACACATTTAAAGATGTTGACCAGGCAATAAAAGAATATTATCTTGTAAACAGGCAAACCAATCGAAACATTGCCCCCACCAAAATTCAGTGACTTTTATCAACCATCAGAAAAACAAAAGATGCAAGAAATCGGGTTTATTGTCGTTGGTATGACTGTTGTGTATTTTGTTGCGCATAATATTGGCTGAATAAAAAAATGAACAAAATCTATTATTCGCCAAAAGGATATTGGAAGGGAATAACAGCAATTAAAAGCTAAGCCAAGCAGCGGGAGTCAGTGAACAAACAGCAAAAGAATGGTTATCTAAACAAGCGATTTGGCAAATTTATTTACCTGCACCCAAACGAATACAGAGACCACACTTTGTGAACACAACTCCAAACGACACCCATCAAATGGATCTTCTATATTTACCCTCTGATACGATTAGACGCAAAAGATTTAAGTACGCACTTACAGTTATTGACGTAGCTTCAAGATAGAAAGATGCGGAACCATTAAACACAAAAGAGTGCTTCTGCTGTTGCTGTTGCTATACAACTGATATACCAACGAGTCCACTAACTTACCCTCGCATGATTCAAGTCGATGATGGAAAAGAATTTAAAGGTCAAGTGAATCAATTATTGTTGAAACATAGAGTTACCATTAAAAGAGGCATTCCAGGAGTTCACAGATCACAGGCTTTAGTTGAAAACTTTAACAAACAGTTAGCCGAAAGACTTTTCTCCTACCAGTATCACAGAGAGCTGATTGACAAGTCTCGCAACACAGAATGGGTTAGAAGACTGCCCTCAGTTTTGCGTGCAATGAATAATGAAGAATTTAAAGGGCTAAAACCAGTACAAGCAATCAAAAGAAAAACAATAAATGTTGTTGAAGGAGAGTCTTCATCCGGCAAACTATTACCATTTGGTTTGAAAGTAAGGTACCTTTATTTACCGGGAGAAGCAGAAGGGGACACTCGCATCAGGGCAACCGATCCAGTTTGGAGTGTTGATCCATATGAAATAAAAAGATTGTAAAAATGAATCCGCCCGTGTATTATTTACGAGAAACTGACACAACAAAACAGCCAGCTCCTCAAAGATCTTTTGTGAAAGAAGAACTGCAGATAATCCCACCAGACACAGTTCCGCTTTAATTAATTTACGTAAATATATTTGAGTTTAAAATGGAAGCTCAGAAGGAAGTGCAGAACGAAACAAGAATGGTAAAGGAAGAGACCTTGAAAATGATACGGGAATCATTTCATGCGTGTAATGCTATTAAGGAAACATTTTCGGGGATTAATCAATGCATGCTAAATCATCCAGATCACCTACAACTCAAACCCCCAAATTGGAAAAAGACTATCTTGAAATAATAAAAAAAATTCGAACGCGTCAAGCAAACATGAGAAAAGATTTAAATGAATTGGATGAAGCTATGATTGATCTTATAATAAAAGTTGATGAAAAATATAAACCCCCCTGTTTATGCGGCCCTCCAGTGCCCGATTGCATATGAAAACTCTGGATTAACAAACACACGTTTTGTGTTTGTTCTATCTAATGACTTCTTTGTTACAACAGTTGTGTGATCTCATGTAGATTAGATCGCAGTTTTACGTTGTCATGATGAAAGTCTTATTGCCAAACAATGCTTCTTTGTAGTTGTCATGTGATATGTTTGACTGCACAACGCTGCGAGATATTCCCTTTGCTTTCTTAATGATTTTCTCCTGGCTCGAAATACTGTACATTTTTTACCTTAACCCCACATACTCCTTGATCAACTTTCCAGATAATTCATCCTTCATCTTTCCTAAAACCTTCTTATTAACAGATGAATGCAAAGGCGAATCTTTAGGGTAATCAGATGTGTCGTACCATCCCGCATGACCTTTAGCCACTTCGGTTTCCATGTCTTTATAGATGTCTTCAGTAGGGATATCTATAACAAAACTATCTGTATCTGTGTAAAGTACTCTGGACTCTGGATACACGGATTTAAAGTAGTCATAAAGAAATTCTAACATTAAAAGCTTTGATAATTCTAAAACGGTAAACCCAATAAATACAGGTTTGTCCAATTTGACTTTCTTTTTTTTCATCATTATGCCAAAAAGCTGATCATGAAATCTTCTAAAGTCCTGATAATTAGGTTTTGAAGTCAGCTTAATTGCTTCGTTCTCTTTGGTGACTAATCTGACATCTTTACGCTTGTGCGGATTCTCCATAGTCTTCCAAAACAGCTGTTGTTCATCACTAAAAAGTCTTTCTGAAGCATCTGGGATTTAGTTCTAAGATCAGTGTTCTTCATGATGTATGGTTTCATGAACTGTTCTTGATCAAAAGCAATTATGCGTTTGAATTGCTGTCAACTTCAACCCATGCCCTAAATAAAATTGAGAAGTCTGTAATGACAGACATAATTTTTTTTGCCCCGAAATTAGCACAAGTTTAGGCGGCTCTCTTGATTTGTCTTTAGACTTTCTGCTGCTAAGGGTAGTCCATTATGTAGGTTCATGGAGTTCATGAGGATATTCTAAGTCAATTTCTAGAATGTATCCACGCTGTTGACAGCCGCCAAACTGCCCAGCCACTTAATGCCTTTTGAATATTTTTTGGATTGTCTTCTGTGTACATTTAAAGTTGCGAAATGGAATGATTGCGCCATTGCCCAACCATACAGATTGTTTGCATCAAATACATGAGATAGTTAGACCTTTTACTCGGATCATAGTCGCCCAAGTATTTGTTGTTTGCTTACTAATGATGCGACCCCAAATACTAATTCCTCCACGAAAATCCGTTTTCCAATCATCTAATCATTGGTATTTAGACAATAAATCAATCTTACTCCATAAAACTTTAAGAAAGCTCCCAGCTCTTTCCCGGGCGCAGAAATGTAATGAGCGGGAAATCCAGCTATAAATGTTCATGCAGGTCTTTCTATAATTTTCAAAAATTCCGCCAACAAACATACATCGGCCATCAAGTTGGGGTCATGATAGTCTCCCATCGTTTTTACAATCTAACTTCTTTCCACGCATCTTGAGCATGTTGGTAATCAAATCGCTGATGTCCTTTCCCTTTAAAACAGAAAAAAACGCGCCTTTAGGGGAAGTGGTTTTTCTCAAACCTTTCCCAACTTTCATGTATCATAAGGTAAACCCCTTTCAACAAGGTTGGGTCAAAATATTCTTCCGTTATTGGGCAGGACTTTAAGGACATAGCCATGCCCCTAATGAACCCATCATGTGCTGCCCTAGAGTCATAAAAGACATGTTATTTAAAGTGAACACAGTACTTTTCTGATGACTGTGGATGCATGACACCCTAAAGCATCGTCTACTGCTTTCATTATAAGGTGAGAGTCGTAACCTCGCAAGTTATGAAAGAATACAGGCAGCTTCCATGTCTTAGGATCAAACTTTAGTTGAAGATTGCATTTACTGTGCGCTGCTCCTCTGAACTTTCCACTAATGTGATCATGGTCTTTTACTTGGATTGGCTTCTTCACTGAGTTCTAAACCACAAATCCAACAATGTGTGGCTGATTCATACTGTTGTTGGTCTTCAGGCGTCATTATGATTTCAGATAAATTCAGATTATTAGAACAGTCGTTACGCACTTGCTGCATGCGTTCTAAGAAGTATTTTGCAGCATCTGGCCCTCTTACAATTCTGGTTTCGAATGGGCGCCATCCGACCTGACAATGATGAAAGCAAATGAACAGATCTGATGATTACTCATTAGGACCGTTTTCGGAAGTTTCTGTGGCGTTGGGCCTTCATAAGGAACAATAAGCGACTCGAAGTCTGCGTAAACTACGTATGGACTTGTTTGCAGCCGTTTCCAGTTCTTAAAACTAACTTTAGATCCGGGCGGGGGCGTAGTTAGTTCTGTATTACAGTCAACTGGGCCGATACAATGTTTCTTATGTTCACTCGCGGCTTGAACAGATGGCATTCTTGTTAAACATTTTCTGCAGAATTCTTGTTTATGGTAATGCTTTGAAGTATGCCGCAATAATCTACTCATTGTGCGTATTAATGTGTAATGCGGTAGCCCCGCTGGTGAAAACATCAGTAGTAAGTCAACATGATTTTTGTCTGGTTCGCCAATCGTTGGACTGTTCTTGGACACTTTAATCGGTTGTAGATTTGTTTCCTCATCCCATGTGTAGACATTAACAGTTATTGGTTTGTTTTGTTCTTCAAACTGATCAATTTGGTCTACGCTAACAGGAAAGGACACCCCACTAAAGTTAAGATCATTGATGTGCGGGTGATAGTTAGACACTCTCTCTGCGTTTTTGCGGGCGTGATGCAGCCTTGCGAGAACACACCACATAAAACATTTGTTGTCTGTATTCCTTATGTTTAAAACTGCTCTTTTTGCAACTAATGCTGGAGGTAGTGGAATGTAAGCCCTGCCTACAATCGGCGCATACTTAGCCTGTTTTAATCTAATCTCTAGGACTTCGCCCTCTGACCAACCAGAGCCTCTCATTTTGGCTTCTTCAGCGGCCACATCAAACTGTGTAAGCAGTTCGTCTGCCCAACCGGGTGTTAAGTCATTAGAGGAAAGAATAGTCTGCTGTTTAGTTGAGACCCAGACTTCTAGGTTTTCTTCATTTATTGTTACATAGTCGATTAAAACAGCTAACATTACTTTAACTGGCGGGTCTATTGTTAGTTTACTTGGAACTTGAGAAATAGCATGAACAACGCTTGCCCGTACGTTTGCTGGATTAATGACTTCTAAATCAATATCATTCAGTGCTCTTGATAAACGCTCTCTCTCGAGCATTCCTTCAAACAATTCGTCTTGTCCTTCATATATTTTATCCATGTTGAGTTTCTTTTCTAACTCAAAATATTTATTTAAATTAAAAAAAAATTCTTAATCAGAATCAATATCAACGGTCTTTTTGTGCTTGGACTCATAAACTAAAGTATAAACACCCTTTGGCGTTGTTAACTGTGAGCTGTTTAGAACAGAGTTTAATGTTCGTTTACTTTTTTTAAGCATTCCTTTTTATCTGCTCGGCGTCTGGCTGTTGAGAAAAACTTGCCCTCGCCTTTCTTTGAAGATCAAACTTTTGTCTTTTGTAGTCATCAAAATCGGCCTGTAAACGATTAAATTCTTCTCCGTGATGTTTGAGTCAACTAGCGCTTTATTTATTGTCAGTTTGAACGAGCTAAGTTTAGCTGTTATTAGTTGAACCATAGCTGTGTGCTTTTGGAGTTTAGTTTTTAATTTTTTGCAGCAGCACTTACAGCTAATGAACACAGGCCGAGAGCTAAAGACAAACCGCCTAGAGGCAAAGCTGCGGGCGCACCTATGCCTGTTGCTAAGAGCCTACACTCGTTCCTGCTGATAGTGCACTTATAGTTGATGTTCCAGTATTAACATATGTTACAGCATTAAAGGCAGCAGAATACCTTCGTTTGGTTTTGCTGTATATTTGAAAGGTCCTGCTCTAGTTTTTGTTGCATTTGTGTAATGTTTGTTAATCTAAAGGTTTTTATGTCAGGGCTATCTCTTCTCTTGGCAACTCTGGCGCTGTAGGCACATTTGGATAAACCTGAACAGACATGCTTTTTATAAATAAAAAATAATTTAGTATTGTATATTTTCTAATCTGTTATCTTGAATATTCAGCTGCGCATCATATATTAAAAACAAATACACATTAAGCGGTTTATCGGCCTCTTTTTCTTTATCAATTTGAATGTTTATTATGTCTCTAACATTCTCCCCCTTCCATGTAACCAATTATCCTCCGTTTATCTTAGTCAATCCATAAACCGTATTTCGTTGTATAAATAATGTCAAGTCTAACATCTGTGAAGGATGCAGATCTTTAGACACAAGGTCAACTGTCCGGATTTCTACACCTCCCGCCTCCAAACAGTTTTCTATTTCATCAAAATGATGAATAAGGTTTAAGCCCCGCTAGCGTAGATTTGGTTAGACTGTGCCCTCAATTGTACATTCACTTTTCGTTATTATTAGGATAACAAATTTTCAGTTTGTCTTTGGAACGAGTTCTTCATCTTCGCACAGCATTAAAAATACCTTTAACGATCTTGCTGTGCACTAAAACTAAAATTCCATATAGTGCTCCGTGCTTTTAGATATTTAGAATGATGAATCACTCTTTCGTACTATATTGCTAATTTTGACTGAGATTGTTGGCGAATCCAACCTCCTAAGTCAGGGTTCTAACAGTGTCAAACTGCCTAACGAGATGTCAAAATGCTGTACTTTGCTTCGCGTGTCGGTAGATATAATAAACATATTTGGTCATAAAAGTTAGGTCTATGACAATCGGCTTTTAAGGCTCCTTGAAAGGAAGGGGGCTATGCGCTTTTAACATCTCTAAATCTAGGGTATGAAAATGCGATTTCCATACCATAACATACGGCTACAAACTGTTTGCCGTCTTGACAGCTCGCAGCGCCTATTCTATTTTTTAGTCTGCTTCATTTTCGGATTTCCTTGAAACGCTAATCACCCATTTCTGTCGCGGTTAGCCTTAGATCAGAATAGGCCTAAATATATGTCCTGCATGATGTAAAGAAATATTTCTTGCCCCTCAAGTTTTATAGAAATTTTCATAACCGATTGCCCCCCCAGATCTGTACAACCGTCCGGTTTGGGTCTGTTGTTGAAGCGAGTTCTAGTTTGAAAGTAAGCCGCGCTAAGCCTGGCACAAGCACTTCATCCCTCCTAGTCGGAAATTTAACAGTAAAATTTGATCCGCACAATAGAAGATGGATTATTTGGAAAATAAGAATCCGCTTATTTCCCTTCACGGCCAAAGGGCCTTTCAGTCTTCTATGCTGTTCAAGAAAATTGACCATATCGTGTGACATTTTATGAAGCAAAATAAAAAGTTTAATATTTAAAAACAGGGCTAAGGCAGAGAAGATGAATTATGATGTTCCGATCCTGAGACGACATGAGTGAAAATGACCCAGCATCGCAGCCAGTCGCTCTCATTGCGGCACCGGGTTGGAAAAAAAATAAATTATACAGAAAGTATGGTTTTGATCATTGTACCAAAGTTAAGTCAAAACCTCCCGAATTGATACCCCCTGAGATTTTGAATAAAAAAGACCATTTGTTTCTGAAAAACGAGCAAGGACACCTTGGTTCAGCTTACAACTAAAAAAGGACCCATCAAAGTTTTAGCCGTGGGTCAATTAGACAAAGACTCCCTGCGAGCGTACAAAATCGCCTTGCATTGCTAAACCAAATAAATAGGGATCAGTTGCTAACTTCAAACGACACTGCAGGAACTCCGCAGAATAACCAAATGCAAAAACAGGAACTTAAAGAATTAAATCATCGCAGACGATTAATAAATGCAATAAAGCAGAACCATTTTTCAGAAAAACAGCCTAAAGACTATACACGACTCACCGCTACCCATGCAGAAATAGCGGCCCTTGATCATGCGTTTAAGAACCATTAGGAGAGAATAACAAACATTAGCAAAACTGGGTAAATAGATGAGCATATAAAAAGAGAAAAAAAAAAACTCTTGAGCTATGACGCCAACTTAGGGCATGATATTAAAGAAAGAATAGCCCAAAACTAAAAGATCTTGAACAAGAGACAATCGCAAGACTAGAAGTGTTGTCTACTAACCGAGAACAATTACGAACTCAAGGAGCAGAATATGAGAAACTATCCAAAAATTTTATATGAAACAACAACGCTAGCAAGAAACGAATCCGAACACTGTTTTTAGAGAGCAAGTGTCACATTAGCAAGCGTTTTATAACAGCCTTAGATTTGCAATAAGTACACTGGTGAGGCTATCAACAGCGGCGGTGGTCAAAGCCCGTGCCTCACCGCATCCAACCTCCATCTCCGCCTATATATCATGGGTAAAAAAACTGCTGATCATCTTGCGGTTTAATAAAAAAAATTACCGTTAAAGCAGTTGCTTGTAACATATATAGGGGTGTTGTTAGCTGGCTTTTTGTCTACTCCAAAGTATTTGGCTTTATGCCGAGCACTTATGGACAGTATTCTCTAATAGTTTGGTTAATATTTAGTAAGATAAAGACCGGTTAATCCTATGCCAGTTAATCCAAAACAAGCGCTGTCTTGTCATAGCATGGTCATCGCGAACAAAGCCGCGTCTCAATGGCATTTGGTCTTTGAACCTTAAGATGAATGACTTATGCTTGGGTCATCTTGTTTTTTTACTGCTTGCAATATTACTGGCTCAAATTTATTTCGTTTATCCCGACCTTCTGTTCATGCCTGCCACAAGGAATTTAATTATGTATTTATTATTGGCCTATCTGGAGTCTGAGTCAAAGGCAGCATTAAACCAGTGGGCCCACAGCAAAGTCTCTACGTTCGATCTGCGTATTGTAAAACCATTTTGGTAACTTTTTATACTTGTAGGCAAATCAACTGTAGAATTAATGGCGTCCTCTAAATTTGCTAAGTATTGTTTTTGGCGTCAAAGCCAGTAGAAGGATCAGTTATGCTTGATCTTGCCTGTGCTTGCGAACCTAGCAAACACCAAACGTAAGTACGAATAGAGTCGTTTATTCGTTCTATTCCCGCCCTAGTTAGGCCCTTAGAAGTGTCTAAGATAAATGTTGTCCATGCTGTTTTATGCTCTTGCTGTAGGGACCCGGGCTCAACAGTTGTGCCAAAAAAGAAAGATTTGAAAGGAGGATGCCAGTCATAGTTATACTTTCTGTGCGTGCCCCGAAAATAAAGGTCGCCTAGGCCATGATTATGATCCAACTTTTGTCTAAAGCCTGTCTTGATGTTAATATTGAATTCGTTACAGATCCTTTCAAAAGCCTTCATGTCTATTCTGTTGCTGAGTGGATAAATGGTTTGTCATTTGGTAATGGCGCTTGCAGTTCAGTCAAAATACGTCCTGAAGGTGTAATAAAAATGAAATCTGTACACTGACCTCACCAAAGGATCATGGTGATTTAAATGATCAGCATACGACACTCCACACCCAGTTGATGCGCAAAACACAGCAAAGTTTAACGGGTTCTGATAAAACTGCATCGGATGACTAAACCACGCTTTCTTGATGTGTCGTTTTCAATAGGGGGGTTAAGATAGCTCTTCAATGGAGTACTCACCTTTTTATGAAAAGAGGCAGTCTGGGTCACAGCAATGTCAAGAGTATCAGTTGCTATATTTTTAAGATTGTAGTGCGGCCCAACAGAATATTTTGCACCAGTATATTTGAATGCACTCATTTTTATTTCGTTTAAAAAAATGTTTGTAACAATAACAACCCAAGACCGTCCTTCGTTTTTAGAACATGCTATTGATAACAATGCGGCCAAAAACGGTCGCGCTCCATGAAATATTCTACAAAGTCGTATGGTTTTAATATAAGTGAATCCAAGGAGAATAATAAGATTAAAAAAGTTAATAATAGAGGCCAATTAGTTAGCCAGTTAACCATACCTGATGGTTATTACGGGTTTTGCTCCTAAAAGAAGCAATGAGTAACTTGACATTACTCTCAAACTTAACAATGCAATCTAAAACAATGTTGACCTTCAAGCCTGAAGAAGAAGAAGTAGGTTACTATTTTGATAAAGAGCTAGCTAAAATGTTAGGCTTTACACTGCAATCGGCGTTCATAGTTTTAGAGTTACCCAACAAAACTACTTATGAGGGAGAAATCCGCTCGATCTTGCATTACATTCATTACTCTATGTTCATTTGGATGAGCTGAGCACTGATGAAAACTTATATGATGGAAGGCCTCAACTGTTTTAGAGCTCTTCCGTCAGGAAAGCTGCATATTGCGATTATGAAATTATACAATTCCCTAATTTACAGTTTTAAAAGATTAGTTTGTGGGAGGTCGGATCATTTAATATAAAAATCAAAGACAAAGCGGGGAAAGTTGTGAAATGTGATAACCTGCACATTGTTTTGGAAATAAAAATAATACTTACTAAAAAAAATGTCGCGTGGCCAGAAGAATCAGGAGTTACATTAGCGCCTGTGAGGTGTATAACCTTAGAATTAAAAGACCTTGCAGACGTTGCGGACTTTGAACAGAACGGTGAGATAGGCGCTTTGTATGGTTTTGAGTACACTAAAGAGGTGATTATAAACGAAAGAGGTTGCGACAGCAAAAAGTTTCCTAAACTAGAACAACTGCGCAATCTAGAGGCAAATAATGTGGCCAGTATGAATATAAAATAGTTCGAAAACCTGACCTCAAATGGCACTTAGAACCATATTTAGAATGGGACATAAAATTTGAATTCATAAGCCCATTTACATATTTATAGCCGTCAAAAAAGTTTCAGAAAAGCATTCAACTCTGCCCTTTACATGTAAGTCTTATGCCGACGACAATAGTCGGAAAGAAATTGAAATAACGCCGTATGGAAAAAACAGTACATCCTCCACAGAAAAGAAACAGTTGTAAAAAAGCTTCTACAAAATTACAGTTCTTTCCAAGCAGAAAATTAGGAGACACGTTCACAATGATATTTGAAATTTCTGTCTTTAAAAGATGTGGAGAGGGATGGGGTTGTGGGCGTTAGTGAGACCTTATAAAAGGAATTAATATTAGCTGGCAAAACTTAGACGTTAAACGCCTTAAAGTTCCGTCGTCGTTCTTCACAATGGTGAGGATATTAAGATCATAACAACAAGCAACAAAATCAATGTTGACTTAAATAGAAACAATCTTACAGAACTGAATTGGATTAATCTTACACATTTAGGCCTCGTAGGGTTTTATTATACTGAACAAGTTTTGACAGAGAGTATGATAAAAATAATAACTGGATTAGATTAAATTCTGTTATAAAACTATGGAGCAGTTAAACTTTATGACAAAAACTCCTCATTGCTCATTGATTTGTGGGCAGACTGGTTGTGAAAAACAATATTTGTCCTGACCTTTACAAACATTTATCGTATAATTTTAATCATATTGTATTTTCGCCCAACACTTAAATGGAACAAAGCATATCATGATAGAAGGTTTATATGGACAGATGATACATATATTTAGTTATCCTAGCAATAACTGAGTGAGTGTTTAAACGTTTTATAGACTGTTTGAGAACGC
>JAFLJL010006774.1:0-10860 GCA_018398815.1 Conus ventricosus
GGGGAAAATTGGCCTTCCCCAAAAAAGCGCAATTAGCCTTTAATCTATCTAGCCCCCCAAACCGAGGCTCTGTTAAATCACTTAATGGTCTGCCCAACCGTGTTAGTCATTATGAGAAAATAGTCTGTTGTTTAGTTGAAACCCAGACTTCTAGATTTTCTTCATTTATTGTTACATAGTCGATTAAAACAGCTAACATTACTTTAACCGGTGGGTCTATTGTTAGTTTACCCGGAACTTGAGAAATAGCATGAGCAACACTTGCCCGTACGCTTGCTGGATCAATGACTTCTAGACTAATATCATTTAAAGCTTTTGATAAATTTTCTTGCATTGCTTCAAACAATTCGTCTGGACCTTCATATATCTTATCCATGCTGAGTTTCTTTTCTAACTCAAATATTTATTTAAATTTAAAAAAAATACTTAATCAGAATCAATATCAACGGTCTTTTTGTGCTTAGACTCATAAACTAAAGTATAAACACCCTTTGGCGTTGTTAATGTGAGCTGTTTAGAACAGAGTTTAATGTTTCGTTTACTTTTTTTAAGCATTCCTTTTTTATTTGCTCGGGGTCTGGCTGTTGAGAAAAACTTGTCCTCGCCTTTCTTTGAAGATCAAACTTTTGTCTTTTGTAGTCATCAAAATCGGCCTGTAAACGATTAAATTCTTCATCCGTGATGTTTGAGTCAGCTAGTGCTTTATTTATAATCAGCTTAACCCGTTCAGTGCCTCACTATAGTACAAACAAAGGTGTTCCCAGGTGCCAGGGAGATCTCATGATTTGGGGGTCATAATTAACAAAACATTCTAGCTCAGAAACTACAAAAGATAGAAAAATGAAATCTATATCATTTTTGAAGGAATTGAATGAAGATTTTGAATCTGGGCTTCTTTTGTTTTAATTTTGATAATAAAAAAGTATTTAGGCTTTTAGATTTGGATAGATTTTTTTGCACGATCAAAAACATATGTATTTACCACATCCAAACAAGAACACACAGCAAAAAAGTTGAACATTAAGTTTGTATTGTCACACTACACCTGTAAATGAAAGTAAAACAGTTTGGAAGTCTATCAAGACGCTCACACTCGATGCAGACTGACCAGTCCACGACCACGCCCCCCCTCTCCCACCCACACCCCCTTGCTCGACTTCAACCCTCCCTTTCACCACTCATCTTCCTACCTTTCCGTCTGCACCGTGTGTCACGCCGCGAGCAGGCCACGCTCGCCTCTCGCGCTGATTTTCACATCACTGGACACCAGCACGCAGTGCACAGTACACACTAGGCTGGCTCGTTCGACGCTGTCAGCTGAACACACTGAGGTCACAGAGCCCTACTCAATAACTGACGAATATGGTCGGCAATTCCACCACTATCATCATCTCACCTTCATGCTCGAGTGAGTCGTTGAATAAAAGATTATTGTCTTTGTCCAAAATCATCAGCAGAGCCTGCTCAGCTGTGTAAATACGTTGATTTGGTCGCTGGCTTGTCGAAGTTTGTGCCGCCATCTTTGCAAGCGAGACGAAGTGCTGGCTGGTCAGCCAGTCAGTGATGAGAATAAATGGGCTTTCCCCCACGTGTGGTCATTTACATATTATTTTAAGACTACAGACATATAAGGCTTTCTACGCAAACTCTATTTGAGTCCGTTGATAGAAATAGTAACGAATGAAAATTCAAGAAAAATGCATGACGTCAGGGGAAACGACCTAGGCACTGGGAAAGCACTTTTAATTCCGCGTCAGCTGACCGACTAAAGGCACGCAACTGGTTAAAGGAACTAAGTTTAGCTGTTATTAGTTGAACTATAGCTGTGTGCTTTTGGAGTTTAGTTTTTAATTTTTTGCTAGCTGCACCTACAGCTAATGAACACAGGCCAAGAGCTAAAGACAAACCGCCTAGAGGTAAAGCTGCGGGTGCACCAACGCCTGTTGCTAAAAGACCTACACTCGTTCCTGCTGATAGAGCACTTATAGTTGATGCTCCAGTATTAACATAGGTAACAGCATTAAAGGCAGCAGAATACCTTCGTTTGGTTTTGCTGTATTTTGAAAGGTCCTGCTCTAGTTTTTGTAGCATTTGTGTAATGTTGGTTAATCTAAAGGTTTTTATGCCGGGGGTTTCTACTATCTCTTCTCTTGACGACTCTGGCGCTGTAGGCACATTTGGATAAACCTGAGTAGGCATGCTTTTTTAAAAAATGAAAAAATAATTAGTATTGTATATCTCTTAATCTGTTTTTTTCAATATTCAGCTGCGCATCATATAATAAAAACAAATGTACATTAAGTGGTTTATCAACATCTTTTTCTTTCTCAATTTGAATGTTTATTACGTCTTTAACAGTTCTCCCACTTCCATGTAACTGATTATCCTCTGTTGACCTTAGGTCAATCCATAAACCGTATTTTGTTGTTAATAATCATCAAGTCTAACACTGTGAAGATGCAGATCTTTAGACGCAAGGTCTGCTGTTGGACTTCTACCCCTCCCACCCCCAAACAATTTTCTTATTTCGTCAAAATGCTGATAAGGTCTAAGCCCGCTAGCGTAGATTTGGTTAGGACTGCCCTCAATCGAACATTGCACTTTCGTTATTTTTGGATTAATAAACTTTTCACTTCCTCTTTTGAATGGTTCTTCATCTTCGCACAGCAATAAAATACCTTTAAACGATCTTGCTGCGACACTAAGATTAAAATTCCATATAGTGTCTGCCTTGCTTTTGGGATATGTTGTATGATAATGCACTCTTTCGTAATATATTGCTAATTCTGAATATTGTTTTCTCAATTAACCTTGCTAAATTAGAGTTGCTAACAACATCAAACTCTAACAAGATGTCAGAAATGCTGTACTTTGCTGCGGTGTCTGCAGATATAATAACACGTTTGTATTCATTAAAAGTTAGTTCATATGACAATCTGTCTTTTAATGCTCCTTGAAAGTATGGGGCATGCGCTTTAACAACTCAAAATCTAAAGGAATGGAAAAACGATTTCCATACGCAAAATTTACAGCTAAAGCCTTTTTGCTGCTTTTAGCATCTGCAGGGACTTCGGCGCCTATTCTAAGTTTTAGTGCTTCATTATTTTCGATTCCTTGAAACGCAAGATCATCCCTTTCATTCGCGGTTAGCCATAGATCAGAATAGGTTAAAAATATGTCTGCATTGTGTAAAGAAAATACTTCTTGTCCCTCAAGTTTTATAGAAATTTTCTTAATGATTGCCCGTCCCAGATTCTGGACAACTGTCCTGTCTGGGTCTGTTGCTGATTCAAGTTCTATTTTGAAAGTTAGTCGTGCAGGCCTGGCACAATCACTTCATCCGCTCCTAGGTCTGGAAATTTGACAGTAAGAATTTGATCTGCATCAATAGTAGATGGATTATTTGGAACAGTAATATTCCGTTTATTTCCCTTCACGCCAAAGGGCTCTTTCAGTCTTCTATGCGGGTCAAGAATCGAGCCATATACTTGTGACATTTTTTATAAAACAAAATAAAAAGTTAATTATTTAAAAACATGGCAGGCATTGACTTTGGAGATTATGATATTAATCTGCAGACGACATGAGTAATACCCCTTTTGAGCAGCATCAATTAGGACCCTCATTGCGGGATGAATTAGAAGAAGGGCAGCAAAGGCGTGAATTAACAGAAGATAAGGTCAGATCATTATACCAAGTTTTAGAACTAGAACCTCCCAAAACTATATACCCTGATGATTTTGAACTAAAAGATAACCATTTGTATTTTAGAAACGACAAAGGAGAACGTGTTCCGCTTACAGATAAACGAGACCCATCAAAGTTTGTAGGCATAAGTACAATTAGACAAAGGCTCAGTGCGAGCGAGCGAAATCGCCTTGGCTTTACTAAACCAAAATTAGATCCAAAGAAAGTTGCTAAACATCAAAACACACTACAAAAAACTCCCAACAGATAACCAAATACAAAACACGCCACATGAAGATTTAAGTCAAACAGCAGACAGAATAATAAATAAATAGAAGCAGAAACCACTGAAGAAGAAGAAGCAGCATTAAGAACTATACACGATCCACCGCTACCCACGCAAGAAATACAGGCGCCTATGAGATAATTAAAGCCCTTGATCGTGCTTTAAGAACCATCAGAGGGGAATTAGTAAACAATTCAGCAAAACTAACTGAACTAAATGAGCATATAGAAAAAGAAGAAAAAAAACTCGCTGAGGCTAACGAGGCCAACTTAGGGAGTAATGTTAAAGAAAGAATAGAACAAAGACACATGAACTTAAAGAAGAAAGATCAGCAAGACTAGAAGCGTTGTCTACTAACCGAGAAGACTTACAAACTCAAGTGAGCAGAATAAGAGAAAACTATCCAAAGAATTTTTATATGAAGACACAACACTAGCAGAACGAATAAGAACACTGTTTAGAGAGCAGGGTGTCACATTAGCAAGCGTTATAACAGCCTTAGGATTTGCAACAAGTACACTGGTGTTAGCTATTACAGGCGGCGGTGGTCAAAGTCTAGTGCCTCCCCCGCCATCGCCTCCATCACCACCTAATAAATCATGGGTAAAAAAACAACTTGATCATCTTGCGAGTTTATTAAAAAATTAGCCGGTAAAGCTATAGACTCTTTACCAGGTATATTAGGGAGTATCGTTAGCTGGCTTTTGTCTACTGCAAGCAAAGTAGTTGGCTTTATGGCCGAGCACTTATGGGCGTTAGTTCTCTTAATAGTTGGATTACTATTGGTAAGATAACGACCAAGTAATCCTAGGCCAGTTAATCCAACAACAAGTGCTGTCTTTTCATATTCGTGGCCATCGCGAACAAAGTCCACGTCTTCAACAGTCTTTGGGCTTTGGACCTCGGGGATTGGATGACTTAATCTTGGTGTTTTTTTTTATTGTTTGTAATATTACTGGCTCAGAATTTATGTCGTTTTTTTCCCAACCTTCTGTTCATTGCCTGCCACAAGGATTTCATTATTGTAGTTTATTATTGTACCTATCTGGAGTCTGAGGTCAGAAGGCAGCATGTATAAACCAGTGCCAACAGCAAAGTCTACTTCCGATCTTGCGAATTGTAAAACATTTGGTACCTTTTAATACTTGAAGGTAAATCAACTGTAGAATTAATGGCGTCCTCTAAATTTGCTAAGTATTGTTTCTGTGCGTCAAAGCCAGTAGAAGGATCAGTTAGCTCGATCTCGCCTGTGCTTGCGAACCTAGCAAACACCAAACGTAAGTACGAATAGAGTCGTTTATTCGTTCTATTCCTGCTTTAGTTAGGCCCTTAGAAGTGTCTAAAATAAATGTCGTCCACGCTGTTTTATGCTCTTGCTCTATGGACCCGAGGTGAACAGCTGTGTCTGAAGAGAAAGATGTGTAAGGAGGATTCCAGTCATAGTTATACTTTCTGTGCGCACCCCAAAAATAAGGGGTGCCTAACCATGATTAAGATCTAACTTTTGTCTAAAGTCTGTCTTAACATTAATATTGAATTCGTTACAGATCCTTTCAAAAGCCTTCATGTCTAATTCTGTTGCTGAATGGATTAAACGTTTTGTCATTTGGTAATGGCGCTTGCAGTTCAGTCAAAATACGTCTGAAGGTGTAATAAAAATGAAATCTGTACACTGACCTCACCAAAGGATCAGGATGATTTAAATGAATCAGCATACGACACTCCACACCCAGTTGATGCACAAAACACAGCAAAGTTTAACTGGTTCTGATAAAACTGCATCGGATGACTGAACCACACTTTGCGATGTAGTCTTTTTTAATAGGAGGGTTAAGATATTTGGCCAATGGAGTACTCACCTTTACTTAAAGGCGTCAGACTGAGTCACAGAAATGTCGAGGGTGTCAGTTGTTATATTTTTAAGATGTAGTGCGGTCCAACAGAATATTTTGCATTAGTAATTTAAACGCGCTCATTTTTATTTCGTTTAAAAAATGTTTGTAACAATAACAACTCAGACCGTCCTTCGTTTTTAGAGCATGCTGTTAAGAACGATTGCGGAACCAAAATGGTCGCACTCCATGAAATTTTATACAAAGTCGTATGGTTTAATATAAGTGAATCGAAGAATAATAATGCGATTCTAAAAGTTAATAAAGCAGGTGAGAACCAGTTAACCATATCTGATGGTTATTATGGGTTTTGCTCACTAAAAGAAGCAATGAGTAACTTCAACATTACTCTCAAACTTAACAATGCAAATTTGACAACAATGTTAATATTCAAACCTGAAGAAGAAGTAGTACATTACCTTTTTGATGTAGAGCTAGCTAAAATGTTAGGCTTTGCAGCTGACAATCATAGATTTAGAGTTACACCAAACAAAACTACTTATGAGGGGAAAAATCCGCTCAATCTTGCATTACATTCATTACTCTATGTTCATTTAGATGAGCTGAGCACTGATGAAAACTTATATGATGGAAGGCCCTCAACTGTTTTAAGAGCTCTTCCGTCAGGGAAAGCTGCATATTGCGATTATGAAATTATAAAATTCCCTAATTTACAGTTTAAAAAATTAGCTTGTGGGAGGGTCCAGATCATTTAATATAAAGATTACAGACAAAACAGGGAAAGTTTGTAAAATGTGATAACCTGCACATTGTTTTGGAAATAAAATAATAAGTTGTACTAAAAAATGTCGCGTGGGCCAGAAGAATCCGGAGTTACATTAGCGCCTGTGAGGTGTATAACTTTAAAATTAAAAGACCTTGCAGACGTTGAGGACTTTGAACAGAATGGTGAGATAGGCGCTTTGTATGGTTTTGAGTACACTAAATATGGCGATTATAAACGCAAAGAGGTTGGCGACAGCAAAAAGTTTCCTAAACTAGAACAACTGCGCAATCTAGAAGCAAATAATGTTGGCCAGTATGAATATAAAATAGTTCGAAAACCTGACCTTAAATGGCATTTAGAACCATATTTAGAATGGGAAATAAAATTTGAATTCATAAGCCCATTTACATTTTTTAGCCGTCAAAAAAGTTTAAGAAAAGCATTCAACTCTGGCCCTTTACATGTAAGTCTATGCCAGAGGACAATAGTCGGAAAGAGATTGAAATAACGCCGTATGGGAAAAAACAGTACATCCTCCACAGAAAAGAAACGGTTTTAAAGGAAGCTTCTACAAAATTACAGTTCTTTCCGCACAGGAAATTAGGAGACACGTTCACAATGATATTTGAAATTTCTGTCTTAAAAGATAAGGAAAGGGATGGGGTTGTGGGCGTTAGTGACGACCTTATAAAAGGAATTAATATTAGCTGGCAAAACTTAGACGTTAAACGTCTTAAAGTTACCATCGTCGTTCTTCACAATGGTGAGGATATTAAGGTCATAACAACAAGCAACAAAATCAATGTTGACTTAAATAGAAACAATCTTACAAAACTGAATTGGATTAATCTTACACATTTAGGCCTCATAGGGTTTTATTATACTGAACAGGTTTTGACAGAAAGTATGATAAACATAATAACTGGATTAGATTAAATTCTATTATATAAAACTATGGAGCAGTTAAACTTTATGATAAAAACCCCTCATTGCTCATTAATTTGTGGACAAACTGGTTGTGGAAAAACAATATTTATCCTCGACCTGTTACAAACAGTTTATCGTTATAATTTTGATCATATTGTGATTTTCTGCCCAACACTTAAATGGAACAAAGCATATCATAATAGAAGGTTTATATGGACTGATGATAACATATTTTTAGTTGATCCTAGCAATAACTGAGTGAGTGTCTAGAACGCTTTTTTAAATTGTTTGAGGGAACGCAGACGCTATTTATTATAGATGACTGTTCAGCAGAAAGAGACATAGTCAAAAAAAGAAACACTTGTCGAAACTGGCTTTCAGTGGAAGACATGCTGGGATAAGTGTGTGGATTTTATGTCAGAAATATAACTCGGTTTTAAAAGACTTTAGAGAACAGTTAAAGACTGTAGTGTTATTTCACATGAAAGACAGAGACGCATTTGATGAATGTATGCGTGAAAATGATGTTATTGAAAACGATCGGGAAAAACTCAGGATTAAGCAAAAACTAAAATCTGAAAAGTTTAGTAAATTAGTATTGAAAACGGATAATCCTACACAGTATGTTTGTTTGTAGATAATCGTTATTTTTTTGGTTATTGAAGTCTTACTTATCAGAGAACTAATAAATGTTCATTCTGGAGTCAGCTGGAAGAAACAGGTTGAGACCAGCTGAGCCAGAATGAACATTTATTAGTTCTCTAGCTTTCAAGGTGCTTGTGTAGTTCATCATTAGTAGGTTCTCGTTTTTTTCTTTCTCCTCACCTTCCAAAAAAGCAATACTTCTCTTTGGCTTAGGAGTTAAAGCAATGGGTCCGCCTGATTTTTCTTTTGTTTAAATACTCCGCCATACAGTTGTAGTAAAACACAATCACCTATAGCAAGAAGCTGTTCCTCTGTGAACAAACACGACCGTCTGCATTGGAAGTCATAGCTAAACTGAGAGGCGTTGGTTGGAGGGCACTGGTTCAAGCTGGTCATGACCAGTCACGTGGTATTGCACCTTGCCAAGTCATAAGGCCCAATACCACAAATTAAGTAATCAGGTGTCGACCTAATGACGGGGCTCTGCAGTATTCTGATAGTGCGGAGTCCTTAGGCAGGTCGACAATTAGCAATTAAAGGCTTACCTGCTCCACCGTTTGTGTATGGGGTGTGTTCAGCGACTGCTGCTTTTCCCCTACGTTACTCTATGGGTGTGTTCAGCCACTGCTGCTTTCCCCTACGTTACTCTCTGGAAAGTTTAGTAAATTAGTATTGAAAACGGATAATCCTACACAGTATGTATGTTTGTAGATAATCGTTATTTTTGGTTATTGAAGTCTTACTTGTCAGAGAACGTAAAAAAGCAGATACTGGCGTCATCCGCTCGAAACTGGTTGAGAGCGGATGAGCCAGAATCCGCTTTTTTACGTTCTCTCTCTCTCTCTCTCTCTGTGTGTGTGTGTGTGTGTGTGTGTGTGTGTGTGTGTGTGTGTGTGTGTGTGTGTGTGTGTGTGTGTGTTGCTATCACTTTAGAGCGATGAAGGTTCTTTTTTTTCTTTCTTAACGGCATCGTTTAATGCCCCACCCCCACCCCGCCCTCACTGCTCCTCATGAGTCGAGTACTTGCTGGCTGGCAACCAACGCGACAATTTCCAAATCAGTTCACAGGAAAGTGATAAAGAGAATCAGTCTGTGAGACTTCTTAGTTGTTTGCATACAAAGGAAAACAGCAATACTGTATTATCATCTTCCATGTAACGGGACAGTCCGTGATAAGTAACATGTAGAGCTGAGTTTTAACAATGATGGATACATCCTACACCTACTAGCTGCACAACCATGAGTACAAAATCTCTCCTGTCTTCCTCTGTCCTATCTTGCATTCCCCCTCCCCCCCCCCCCCCCCCCTTCCCCCTCTTTCTTCCCCCTCTCTCTTTCTTTCGCCCCGTCTCGCGTTTGCTTTGATTCTCATCTCACTCTTTCTCTCTCCCTCCCACACACATGCTCATGTGAGTGTGTGTGTGTGTGTTTGTGTGTGTAAAAACTCAGCATGTCACAAACGTAGCGTAAAAAAAGCATGAAACATGCACACCAAAATCTGTTCATGTTTATGGGGAAAAATTAGCATGTTACACTCACAGCAAAAAAAAAAAGCATGAAACACGCAAAACAAATTGTGTTGGCTAGTACTGTGTGTTTACGCCCTGCGTCTGTGAATGGGCTTGACAACGTTTTGAGGACAGCAAACAGTGAGCGTAAGTATTACCGTAAGTATTAAATCTCCCCTCTCCTCTCTCTCTTTTTCTCCTCCCCTCTCCCCTCTCTCTTCTCTCTCTCTCTTGTGTGTGTGTGTGTGTGGTGTGTGTGGTGTGTGGAGAGAGAGAGAGAGAGAGAGAGAAGAGAGAAAAGAAAAGAGAGAGAGAGAGAAGAGAGAGAGAGAGAGAGAGAGAGAGAGAGAGAGAGAGAGAGACCAGCTTTACACATTCCGATCGGCACAGCGTGTACCTGGCCACAGTGATGCCGTTCAGGGCTGCGTGTATACCTCGCCACAGACAGCTGGGAAGGAGTGCGCGGGCGATGCCAGAGGGATGGGATGGGTGCGGAGAGGGGGGAGTGCTACTGGGGGAAGGGAGGTTTGGCGCTTGTTAAAAAAAAGGCGGGCCTCCCTCGCCGGCCAAGTTGTTATAATTTCTGTGCCGTTTGCACTCTTTTCGCTCCTGGCTCCTCTCGTCCCCCCCCCCCCCCCCCCCCCCCTCGCTTTTCTCTCTCTCAATTACATTTTTTTTTTAAATTTTTTTTTTTAAAAATTCCATGTCTAATTTTGTTCTAGCCACTTTTGCATGCTTCTTCTATTGCCTCATTTTAAATTTTTCATTGTTGACCCTACTCAGGGCGAGGACTGGATGTAAAAAAAAAACACATCAGTGCTTATCTATTATCCCCCGTTAATAAAGAATTTTTTCTTGTCTTTGTCTTGTCTTGTCTCTTTCTCTCTCTCCTCCTCTCTCTCTCTCTCTCTCTCTCTCTCTCTCTCTCACCCCCACACACACACACACACACACACACACACACACACACACACACACACACACACTTGCACGTGGGGCGCACATACACACACAAACACGCACACAGCATACATGGAGAGAGAGAGAGAGAGAGAGAGAGGAGAGAAAGAGAGAGAGAAGAGAGAGAGAGAGAGAGAGAGAGAGAGAGAGAGGGAGGGAGGGAGAGAGAGGACAAGACAAGACAAATTTCTTTTAAAGAATTAAAAGGGGGGGGGAGGATAAACAAAA
>JAFLJL010006774.1:11860-48536 GCA_018398815.1 Conus ventricosus
TCTTTGTTTTTTTATCAATGATGAAAAGTCTTAGTTGGTCAAAAAATTTTGCTTCTTTGTAGTTGTCATGTGATATGTTTGACTGCACAACACTGTGAGATATTCCTTTTGCTTTCTTAATGGTTTTCACCTGGCTTGAAATACTGTACATTTACGACCTTAAACCAATAAAACTTTTTAATCACCTTTCCAGATAATTCATCCTTCATCTTTCCTAAAACCTTCTTATTAGTAATTGAATGCAAAGGCGAATCTTTAGGGTAATCGGATGTGTCGTACATCCTACATGCCCTTTAGCTACTTCTATTTCCATGTCTTTATAGATGTCTTCAGTAGGGATATCTATAACAAAACTATCTGTATCTGTGTAAAGTACTCTGGAACTCTGGATAAAAGGGGTTTTTAAAGTAGTCATAAAGAAATTCTAACATCAAAAGTTTTGATAATTCTAAAACAGAAAACCCCAATAAATACAGGCTTGTCCAATTTGACTTTCTTTTTTTCATTATTTGCCAAAAAGCTGATCATGAAATCTTCTGAAGTCCTGATAGTTTGGTTTTGAAGTCAGCTTAATTGCTTCGTTTTCTCTGGTGATCAATCTAACATCTTTACGCTTGTGCGGATTCTCCATAGTCTTTCCAAAACAGCTGTTGTTCATTAGCTTGAAAAAGTCTTTTTCTGAAGCATCTGTGGATTTAGTTCTGAGATCAGTGTTCTTCATGATGTATGGTTTCATGAACTGTTTTTGGGATCAAAAGCAATTATACAATGAACTGCTGTCAACTTCAAACCATGTCTTAAATAAAATTGTAGAAGTCTGTAATGACAGACATAATTTTTTTTGCCTCGAAGATTGGGCACAAGTTTAGGCGGCTCTGTTTTCGCCATCTTTAGACTTTCTGCTGCTAAAGGATAGTCATTATGCAGTCATTGGAGTTCATGAGGATATTCTAAATCAACTTCTAGAATGAACCCACGCTGTTGATCTGGCGTCAAACTGCCCAACCACTTTAATGCCTTTTGAATATTTTCGGATTGTCTTCTGTGTGCATCTTAAAGTTACGTAATGGAAGTGATTGCGCCATTGCCCATCCATACAGATTGTTTGCATCTAAATACATGAGATAGTTAGACTTTTTACTCGGATCATAGTCGTCCAAGTATTTGTTGTTTGCTTTACAGTAATGTGCGACGCCATACTAATTCCTCCACACAACCCGTTTTCAATCATCTGAATCATTGGCAGGTCAGACAATAAATCAATCTGTACTCCAGTAAACTTTAAGAAAGCATCCCAACTCATCCCAGGCGCAGAAATGTAATGCGCGGGAAACCAGACTATAATGTTTCATGCAGGTCTTTCTATAATTTTCAAAGACGTCCCCCAACAAACATGTATCAGCCATCAAGTATGCATCATGATAGTCTCCCATCGTTTTACACTCTAACTTCTGCCACGCATCTTGAGCATGCTGGTAATCAGAATCACTGATGTCCTTTCCTCTAAGACTGGAAAAGAACGCGCCTTTAGGAGGAAGCGTGTCTTCATCAAACCTTTGCCAACTGTTCATGTACTCATAAGGATAAACGCCCTTTCTAACAAGAGTTGGGTCAAAATATTCTTCTGTTATTGGGCAGGACTTTAAGGACATAGCCAGCGACTCTAATGAACCCATCATGTGTTGCATAGAGTCATAAAAAGACATGTTATTTAAAGTGAAACACATGTACTTTTCTGATGACTGTGCAATGCATGGTACCCTGAAGGCGTTGGTTACTGCTTGCATTATAAGGTGAGAGTCATAACCTCGCAAGTTGTGAAAGAATACAGGCAGCTTCCATGTCTTTGGGTCAACCTTTAGTTGAAGATTGCATTTACTGTGTGCTGCTCCTCTGAACTTCCCACTAATGTGATCATGGTCTCTTACTGTTGGATTCGCTGCGTCTGATGAGAGGCCTAAACCACAAATCCAACAGTGAGTGGCTGAGTCATACTGTTGTTGGTCTTCAGGCGTCATCATGATTTCAGATAAATTTACATTATTAGAACAATCATTACGCAATTGCTGCATGCGCTGTAAAAATCTTCTAGCCGCATTTGGTCCTCTGTATAATTCTGGCGTTGAATGAGCGCCATCCGATCTGACAACGATGAAAGCAAATGAACAAATCTGGTGATTACTCTTTTTGTCTGTTTTTGGAAGTTTCTGTGGGGTTGGTCCCTCATAAGAAACAATGAGTGATTCGAAGTCTGCGTAAACAACATATGGACTAGTTTGCATCCGTTTCCAGTTCTTAAAACTAACTTTACTGCCTTCTGGGGGCGTAATTAGTTCTGTATTACAGTCAACTGGGCCGATACAATGTTTCTTATGTTCAAGCGCAGCTTTTCAGATGGAATTCTTGTTAAACATTTTCTGCAGAATTCTTGTTTGCCATGATCTTTTGAAGTATGCTTCATTAGTCTACTCATCGTGCGTATCAATGTGTAATGTGGTAGCCCTGCTGGTGAAAACATCAGTAGTAAGTCAACATGGCTTTTGTCTGGATCGCCTATTGTTGGACTGTTCTTGGACACTCTAATAGGCACCAAATTTGTTTCCTCATCCCATGTGTATACATTAACAGTTATTGGTTTGTTTTGTTCTTCAAACTGATCAATTTTGTCCACGCTAACAGGAAAGGATATTCCACTAAAGTTAAGATCATTGATGTAAGGGTGATAGTTAGACACTCTTTCTGCGTTTTTGCGGACGTAATGCAGCCTTGCGAGAACACACCACATAAAACATTTGTTGTCGTCTGTATTCTTTATGTTTAGAACTGCTCTTTTTGCAACTAATGCTGGAGGTAGTGGAATGTAAGCCTTACCAACAATCGGCGCATACTTAGCCTGTTTTAATCTAATCTCTAAGACTTCGCCCTCTGACCAACCAGAGCCTCTCATTTTGGCTTCTTCAGCGGCAAAATCAAACTGTGTAAGCAGCTGGTCTGCCCAACCGGGTGTTAAGTCATTATGAGAAAGAATAGTCTGTTGTTTTAGTTGAAACCCAGACTTCTAGATTTTCTTCATTTATTGTTACATAGTCGATTAAAACAGCTAACATTACTTTAACCGGTGGGTCTATTGTTAGTTTACCCGGAACTTGAGAAATAGCATGAGCAACACTTGCCCGTACGCTTGCTGGATCAATGACTTCTAGACTAATATCATTTAAAGCTTTTGATAAATTTTCTTGCATTGCTTCAAACAATTCGTCTGGACCTTCATATATCTTATCCATGCTGAGTTTCTTTTCTAACTCAAAATATTTATTTAAATTTAAAAAAAAATACTTAATCAGAATCAATATCAACGGTCTTTTTGTGCTTAGACTCATAAACTAAAGTATAAACACCCTTTGGCGTTGTTAATGTGAGCTGTTTAGAACAGAGTTTAATGTTTCGTTTACTTTTTTTAAGCATTCCTTTTTTATTTGCTCGGGGTCTGGCTGTTGAGAAAAACTTGTCCTCGCCTTTCTTTGAAGATCAAACTTTTGTCTTTTGTAGTCATCAAAATCGGCCTGTAAACGATTAAATTCTTCATCCGTGATGTTTGAGTCAGCTAGTGCTTTATTTATAATCAGCTTAACCCGTTCAGTGCCTCACTATAGTACAAACAAAGGTGTTCCCAGGTGCCAGGGAGATCTCATGATTTGGGGGTCATAATTAACAAAACATTCTAGCTCAGAAACTACAAAAGATAGAAAAATGAAATCTATATCATTTTTGAAGGAAATTGAATGAAGATTTTGAATCTGGGCTTCTTTTGTTTTAATTTTGATAATAAAAAAGTATTTAGGCTTTTAGATTTGGATAGATTTTTTTGCACGATCAAAAACATATGTATTTACCACATCCAAACAAGAACACACAGCAAAAAAGTTGAACATTAAGTTTGTATTGTCACACTACACCTGTAAATGAAAGTAAAACAGTTTGGAAGTCTATCAAGACGCTCACACTCGATGCAGACTGACCAGTCCACGACCACGCCCCCCCTCTCCCACCCACACCCCCTTGCTCGACTTCAACCCTCCCTTTCACCACTCATCTTCCTACCTTTCCGTCTGCACCGTGTGTCACGCCGCGAGCAGGCCACGCTCGCCTCTCGCGCTGATTTTCACATCACTGGACACCAGCACGCAGTGCACAGTACACACTAGGCTGGCTCGTTCGACGCTGTCAGCTGAACACACTGAGGTCACAGAGCCCTACTCAATAACTGACGAATATGGTCGGCAATTCCACCACTATCATCATCTCACCTTCATGCTCGAGTGAGTCGTTGAATAAAAGATTATTGTCTTTGTCCAAAATCATCAGCAGAGCCTGCTCAGCTGTGTAAATACGTTGATTTGGTCGCTGGGCTTGTCGAAGTTTGTGCCGCCATCTTTGCAAGCGAGACGAAGTGCTGGCTGGTCAGCCAGTCAGTGATGAGAATAAATGGGCTTTCCCCTCACGTGTGGTCATTTACATATTATTTTAAGACTACAGACATATAAGGCTTTCTACGCAAACTCTATTTGAGTCCGTTGATAGAAATAGTAACGAATGAAAATTCAAGAAAAATGCATGACGTCAGGGGAACGACCATAGGCACTGGAAAGCACTTTTAATTCCGCGTCAGCTGACCGACTAAAGGCACGCAACTGGTTAAAGGAACTAAGTTTAGCTGTTATTAGTTGAACTATAGCTGTGTGCTTTTGGAGTTTAGTTTTTAATTTTTTGCTAGCTGCACCTACAGCTAATGAACACAGGCCAAGAGCTAAAGACAAACCGCCTAGAGGTAAAGCTGCGGGTGCACCAACGCCTGTTGCTAAAAGACCTACACTCGTTCCTGCTGATAGAGCACTTATAGTTGATGCTCCAGTATTAACATAGGTAACAGCATTAAAGGCAGCAGAATACCTTCGTTTGGTTTTGCTGTATTTTGAAAGGTCCTGCTCTAGTTTTTGTAGCATTTGTGTAATGTTGGTTAATCTAAAGGTTTTTATGCCGGGGGTTTCTACTATCTCTTCTCTTGACGACTCTGGCGCTGTAGGCACATTTGGATAAACCTGAGTAGGCATGCTTTTTTAAAAATGAAAAAATAATTTAGTATTGTATATCTCTTAATCTGTTTTTTTCAATATTCAGCTGCGCATCATATAATAAAAACAAATGTACATTAAGTGGTTTATCAACATCTTTTTCTTTCTCAATTTGAATGTTTATTACGTCTTTAACAGTTCTCCCACTTCCATGTAACTGATATCCTCTGTTGACCTTAGGTCAATCCATAAACCGTATTTTGTTGTTAAATAATCATCAAGTCTAACACTGTGAAGATGCAGATCTTTAGACGCAAGGTCTGCTGTTGGACTTCTACCCCTCCCACCCCCAAACAATTTTCTTATTTCGTCAAAATGCTGATAAGGTCTAAGCCCGCTAGCGTAGATTTGGTTAGGACTGCCCTCAATCGAACATTGCACTTTCGTTATTTTTGGATTAATAAACTTTTCACTTCCTCTTTTGAATGGTTCTTCATCTTCGCACAGCAATAAAATACCTTTAAACGATCTTGCTGCGACACTAAGATTAAAATTCCATATAGTGTCTGCCTTGCTTTTGGGATATGTTGTATGATAATGCACTCTTTCGTAATATATTGCTAATTCTGAATATTGTTTCTCAATTAACCTTGCTAAATTAGAGTTGCTAACAACATCAAACTCTAACAAGATGTCAGAAATGCTGTACTTTGCTGCGGTGTCTGCAGATATAATAACACGTTTGTATTCATTAAAAGTTAGTTCATATGACAATCTGTCTTTTAATGCTCCTTGAAAGTATGGGGCATGCGCTTTTAACAACTCAAAATCTAAAGGAATGGAAAAACGATTTCCATACGCAAAATTTACAGCTAAAGCCTTTTTGCTGCTTTTAGCATCTGCAGGGACTTCGGCGCCTATTCTAAGTTTTAGTGCTTCATTATTTTCGATTCCTTGAAACGCAAGATCATCCCTTTCATTCGCGGTTAGCCATAGATCAGAATAGGTTAAAAATATGTCTGCATTGTGTAAAGAAAATACTTCTTGTCCCTCAAGTTTTATAGAAATTTTCTTAATGATTGCCCGTCCCAGATTCTGGACAACTGTCCTGTCTGGGTCTGTTGCTGATTCAAGTTCTATTTTGAAAGTTAGTCGTGCAGAGCCTGGCACAATCACTTCATCCGCTCCTAGGTCTGGAAATTTGACAGTAAGAATTTGATCTGCATCAATAGTAGATGGATTATTTGGAACAGTAATATTCCGTTTATTTCCCTTCACGCCAAAGGGCTCTTTCAGTCTTCTATGCGGGTCAAGAATCGAGCCATATACTTGTGACATTTTTTATAAAACAAAATAAAAAGTTAATTATTTAAAAACATGGCAGGCATTGACTTTGGAGATTATGATATTAATCCTGCAGACGACATGAGTAATACCCCTTTTGAGCAGCATCAATTAGGACCCTCATTGCGGGATGAATTAGAAGAAGGGCAGCAAAGGCGTGAATTAACAGAAGATAAGGTCAGATCATTATACCAAGTTTTAGAACTAGAACCTCCCAAAACTATATACCCTGATGATTTTGAACTAAAAGATAACCATTTGTATTTTAGAAACGACAAAGGAGAACGTGTTCCGCTTACAGATAAACGAGACCCATCAAAGTTTGTAGGCATAAGTACAATTAGACAAAGGCTCAGTGCGAGCGAGCGAAATCGCCTTGGCTTTACTAAACCAAAATTAGATCCAAAGAAAGTTGCTAAACATCAAAACACACTACAAAAACTCCCAACAGATAACCAAATACAAACACGCCACATGAAGATTTAAGTCAAACAGCAGACAGAATAATAAATACAATAGAAGCAGAAACCACTGAAGAAGAAGAAGCAGCATTAAGAACTATACACGATCCACCGCTACCCACGCAAGAAATACAGGCGCCTATGAGATAATTAAAAGCCCTTGATCGTGCTTTAAGAACCATCAGAGGGGAATTAGTAAACAATCAGCAAAACTAACTGAACTAAATGAGCATATAGAAAAGAAGAAAAAAAACTCGCTGAGGCTAACGAGGCCAACTTAGGGAGTAATGTTAAAGAAAGAATAGAACAAAGACTACATGAACTTAAAGAAGAAAGATCAGCAAGACTAGAAGCGTTGTCTACTAACCGAGAAGACTTACAAACTCAAGTGAGCAGAATAAGAGAAACTATCCAAAGAATTTTATATGAAGACACAACACTAGCAGAACGAATAAGAACACTGTTTAGAGAGCAGGGTGTCACATTAGCAAGCGTTATAACAGCCTTAGGATTTGCAACAAGTACACTGGTGTTAGCTATTACAGGCGGCGGTGGTCAAAGTCTAGTGCCTCCCCCGCCATCGCCTCCATCACCACCTAATAAATCATGGGTAAAAAAACAACTTGATCATCTTGCGAGTTTATTAAAAAAATTAGCCGGGTAAAGCTATAGACTCTTTACCAGGTATATTAGGGAGTATCGTTAGCTGGCTTTTGTCTACTGCAAGCAAAGTAGTTGGCTTTATGGCCGAGCACTTATGGGCGTTAGTTTCTTAATAGTTGGATTACATTTGGTAAGATAACGACCAAGTAATCCTAGGCCAGTTAATCCAACAACAAGTGCTGTCTTTTCATATTCGTGGCCATCGCGAACAAAGTCCACGTCTTCAACAGTCTTTGGGCTTTGGACCTCGGGATTGGATGACTTAATCTTGGGTGTTTTTTTTATTGTTTGTAATATTACTGGCTCAGAATTTATGTCGTTTTTTCCCAACCTCTTTTTCATTGCCTGCCACAAGGATTTCATTATTGTAGTTTATTATTGTACCTATCTGGAGTCTGAGGTCAGAAGGCAGCATGTTATAAACCAGTGCCAACAGCAAAGTCTACTTCCGATCTTGCGAATTGTAAAACATTTTGGTACCTTTTAATACTTGAAGGTAAATCAACTGTAGAATTAATGGCGTCCTCTAAATTTGCTAAGTATTGTTTCTGTGCGTCAAAGCCAGTAGAAGGATCAGTTATGCTCGATCTCGCCTGTGCTTGCGAACCTAGCAAACACCAAACGTAAGTACGAATAGAGTCGTTTATTCGTTCTATTCCTGCTTTAGTTAGGCCCTTAGAAGTGTCTAAAATAAATGTCGTCCACGCTGTTTTATGCTCTTGCTCTATGGACCCGAGGTGAACAGCTGTGTCTGAAGAGAAAGATGTGTAAGGAGGATTCCAGTCATAGTTATACTTTCTGTGCGCACCCCAAAAATAAGGGGTGCCTAGACCATGATTAAGATCTAACTTTTGTCTAAAGTCTGTCTTAACATTAATATTGAATTCGTTACAGATCCTTTCAAAAGCCTTCATGTCTATTCTGTTGCTGAATGGATTAAACGTTTTGTCATTTGGTAATGGCGCTTGCAGTTCAGTCAAAATACGTCTGAAGGTGTAATAAAAATGAAATCTGTACACTGACCTCACCAAAGGATCAGGATGATTTAAATGATCAGCATACGACACTCCACACCCAGTTGATGCACAAAACACAGCAAAGTTTAACTGGTTCTGATAAAACTGCATCGGATGACTGAACCACACTTTGCGATGTAGTCTTTTTTAATAGGAGGGTTAAGATATTTGGCCAATGGAGTACTCACCTTTACTTGAAAGGCGTCAGACTGAGTCACAGAAATGTCGAGGGTGTCAGTTGTTTATTTTTAAGATTGTAGTGCGGTCCAACAGAATATTTTGCATTAGTATATTTAAACGCGCTCATTTTTATTTCGTTTAAAAAATGTTTGTAACAATAACAACTCAAGACCGTCCTTCGTTTTTAGAGCATGCTGTTAAGAACGATTGCGGAACCAAAATGGTCGCACTCCATGAAATTTTTTACAAAGTCGTATGGTTTAATATAAGTGAATCGAAGAATAATAATGCGATTCTAAAAGTTAATAAAGCAGGTGAGAACCAGTTAACCATATCTGATGGTTATTATGGGTTTTGCTCACTAAAAGAAGCAATGAGTAACTTCAACATTACTCTCAAACTTAACAATGCAAATTTGACAACAATGTTAATATTCAAACCTGAAGAAGAAGTAGTACATTACCTTTTTGATGTAGAGCTAGCTAAAATGTTAGGCTTTGCAGCTGACAATCATAGATTTAGAGTTACACCAAACAAAACTACTTATGAGGGGAAAAATCCGCTCAATCTTGCATTACATTCATTACTCTATGTTCATTTAGATGAGCTGAGCACTGATGAAAACTTATATGATGGAAGGCCCTCAACTGTTTTAAGAGCTCTTCCGTCAGGGAAAGCTGCATATTGCGATTATGAAATTATAAAATTCCCTAATTTACAGTTTAAAAAATTAGCTTGTGGGAGGGTCAGATCATTTAATATAAAGATTACAGACAAAACAGGGAAAGTTGTAAAATGTGATAACCTGCACATTGTTTTGGAAATAAAATAATAAGTTGTACTAAAAAATGTCGCGTGGGCCAGAAGAATCCGGAGTTACATTAGCGCCTGTGAGGTGTATAACTTTAAAATTAAAAGACCTTGCAGACGTTGAGGACTTTGAACAGAATGGTGAGATAGGCGCTTTGTATGGTTTTGAGTACACTAAATATGGCGATTATAAACGCAAAGAGGTTGGCGACAGCAAAAAGTTTCCTAAACTAGAACAACTGCGCAATCTAGAAGCAAATAATGTTGGCCAGTATGAATATAAAATAGTTCGAAAACCTGACCTTAAATGGCATTTAGAACCATATTTAGAATGGGAAATAAAATTTGAATTCATAAGCCCATTTACATTTTTTAGCCGTCAAAAAAGTTTAAGAAAAGCATTCAACTCTGGCCCTTTACATGTAAGTCTTATGCCAGAGGACAATAGTCGGAAAGAGATTGAAATAACGCCGTATGGGAAAAAACAGTACATCCTCCACAGAAAAGAAACGGTTTTAAAGGAAGTTTCTACAAAATTACAGTTCTTTCCGCACAGGAAATTAGGAGACACGTTCACAATGATATTTGAAATTTCTGTCTTAAAAGATAAGGAAAGGGATGGGGTTGTGGGCGTTAGTGACGACCTTATAAAAGGAATTAATATTAGCTGGCAAAACTTAGACGTTAAACGTCTTAAAGTTACCATCGTCGTTCTTCACAATGGTGAGGATATTAAGGTCATAACAACAAGCAACAAAATCAATGTTGACTTAAATAGAAACAATCTTACAAAACTGAATTGGATTAATCTTACACATTTAGGCCTCATAGGGTTTTATTATACTGAACAGGTTTTGACAGAAAGTATGATAAACATAATAACTGGATTAGATTAAATTCTATTATAAAACTATGGAGCAGTTAAACTTTATGATAAAAACCCCTCATTGCTCATTAATTTGTGGACAAACTGGTTGTGGAAAAACAATATTTATCCTCGACCTGTTACAAACAGTTTATCGTTATAATTTTGATCATATTGTGATTTTCTGCCCAACACTTAAATGGAACAAAGCATATCATAATAGAAGGTTTATATGGACTGATGATAACATATTTTTAGTTGATCCTAGCAATAAACTGAGTGAGTGTCTAGAACGCTTTTTTAAATTGTTTGAGGGAACGCAGACGCTATTTATTATAGATGACTGTTCAGCAGAAAGAGACATAGTCAAAAAAAGAAACACTTTGTCGAAACTGGCTTTCAGTGGAAGACATGCTGGGATAAGTGTGTGGATTTTATGTCAGAAATATAACTCGGTTTTAAAAGACTTTAGAGAACAGTTAAAGACTGTAGTGTTATTTCACATGAAAGACAGAGACGCATTTGATGAATGTATGCGTGAAAATGATGTTATTGAAAACGATCAGGAAAAACTCAGGATTAAGCAAAAACTAAAATCTGAAAAGTTTAGTAAATTAGTATTGAAAACGGATAATCCTACACAGTATGTTTGTTTGTAGATAATCGTTATTTTTTGGTTATTGAAGTCTTACTTATCAGAGAACTAATAAATGTTCATTCTGGAGTCAGCTGGAAGAAACAGGTTGAGACCAGCTGAGCCAGAATGAACATTTATTAGTTCTCTAGCTTTCAAGGTGCTTGTGTAGTTCATCATTAGTAGGTTCTCGTTTTTTCTTTCTCCTCACCTTCCAAAAAAGCAATACTTCTCTTTGGCTTAGGAGTTAAAGCAATGGGTCCGCCTGATTTTCTTTTGTTTAAATACTCCGCCATACAGTTGTAGTAAAACACAATCACCTATAGCAAGAAGCTGTTCCTCTGTGAACAAACACGACCGTCTGCATTGGAAGTCATAGCTAAACTGAGAGGCGTTGGTTGGAGGGCACTGGTTCAAGCTGGTCATGACCAGTCACGTGGTATTGCACCTTGCCAAGTCATAAGGCCCAATACCACAAATTAAGTAATCAGGTGTCGACCTAATGACGGGTCTCTGCAGTATTCTGATAGTGCGGAGTCCTTAGGCAGGTCGACAATTAGCAATTAAAGGCTTACCTGCTCCACCGTTTGTGTATGGGGTGTGTTCAGCGACTGCTGCTTTTCCCCTACGTTACTCTATGGGGTGTGTTCAGCCACTGCTGCTTTCCCCTACGTTACTCTCTGGAAAGTTTAGTAAATTAGTATTGAAAACGGATAATCCTACACAGTATGTATGTTTGTAGATAATCGTTATTTTTTGGTTATTGAAGTCTTACTTGTCAGAGAACGTAAAAAAGCAGATACTGGCGTCATCCGCTCGAAACTGGTTGAGAGCGGATGAGCCAGAATCCGCTTTTTTACGTTCTCTCTCTCTCTCTCTCTCTGTGTGTGTGTGTGTGTGTGTGTGTGTGTGTGTGTGTGTGTGTGTGTGTGTGTGTGTGTGTGTGTGTGTTGCTATCACTTTAGAGCGATGAAGGTTCTTTTTTTCTTTCTTAACGGCATCGTTTAATGCCCCACCCCCACCCCGCCCTCACTGCTCCTCCATGAGTCGAGTACTTGCTGGCTGGCAACCAACGCGACAATTTCCAAATCAGTTCACAGGAAAGTGATAAAGAGAATCAGTCTGTGAGACTTCTTAGTTGTTTGCATACAAAGGAAAACAGCAATACTGTATTATCATCTTCCATGTAACGGGACAGTCCGTGATAAGTAACATGTAGAGCTGAGTTTTAACAATGATGGATACATCCTACACCTACTACGCTGCACAACCATGAGTACAAAATCTCTCTGTCTTCCTCTGTCCTATCTTGCATTTCCCTCCCCCCCCCCCCCCCCTTCCCCCTCTTTCTTCCCCCTCTCTCTTTCTTTCGCCCCGTCTCGCGTTGCTTTGATTCTCTATCTCACTCTTTCTCTCTCCCTCCCACACACATGCTCATGTGAGTGTGTGTGTGTGTGTTTGTGTGTGTAAAAACTCAGCATGTCACAAACGTAGCGTAAAAAAGCATGAAACATGCACACCAAAATCTGTTCATGTTTATGTGGAAATTAAGCATGTTACACTCACAGCAAAAAAAAAAAGCATGAAACACGCAAAACAAATTGTGTTGGCTAGTACTGTGTGTTTACGTCTGCGTCTGGTGAATGGGCTTGACAACGTTTTGAGGACAGCAAACAGTGAGCGTAAGTATTACCGTAAGTATTAAATCTCTCTCTCTCTCTCTCTCTCTCCTCTCTCTCTCTCGTCTCTCTCTCTCTCTCTCTCTTGTGTGGTGTGGTGTGTGTGTGTGTGTGTGTGTGAGAGAGAGAAGAGAGAGAGAGAGAGAGAGAGAGAGAGAGAGAGAGAGAGAGAGAGAGAGAGAGAGAGAGAGAGAGAGAGAAGAGGAGAGACCAGCTTTACACATTCCGATCGGCACAGCGTGTACCTGGCCACAGTGATGCCGTTCAGGGCTGCGTGTATACCTCGCCACAGACAAGCTGGAAGGAGTGCGCGGCGATGCCAGAGGGATGGGATGGGGGTGCGGAGAGGTGGGAGTGCTACTGGGGGGAAGGGAGTTTGGCGCTTGTTAAAAATAGGCGGGCCTCCCTCGCCGGCCAAGTTGTTATAATTGCGTGTGCCGTGTGCACTCTTTTCGCTCCTGCGTCTCTTCGTCCCCCCCCCCCCCCCCCCCCCCCCCTTACTGTGTGCTGCTCCTCTGAACTTCCCACTAATGTAATCAATGGTCTCTTAACTGTTTGATTCGCTGCGTCTGATTGAGAGACCGGCCTAAACCACAAATCCAACAGTGAGTGGCTGCGTCCCTACCATGTATGTTTGGACTCAGGCTGTCATCAATATATTCAGAAAAATTTACATTCTGTGAGAACCCAATCATTACGCAATTGCAGCATGCTCTGTAAAAAATCTTCTAGCCGCATTTGGTCCTCTGAATAAGTCCTGGCTGTTTGAATTGAGCGCCATCCATCCTTACAACGAATGAAAGCAAATGAACAAATCTGGGTGATTATTACTCTTTTTGTCCCTGTTTTTTGTAAAGTTACTGTGGGGATGTCCCTCAAAATAATCAATGATTGAATTCGAAGGTCTGGCGTAAACCAACATATGACAAGTTATGCTTCCGTTTCCCATTTCTTAAAACTAACATACTGCCTTCAGGGCGTAATTAGTCCTTTAATACAGTCCACTGGGCCCGATACAATTTTCTTATGTTCAAGTCGCAAGCTTTATCAGAATGGAATTCCTAGGTTAAACATTTTCTGCAGAATTCTTGTTGCCATGATCATTTTGAAGTATGCTGTTCAAATTATTCCAACTCACTGCGGTACAATGTGTAATGTTGTTACCCTGCTGGTGAAAACATCAGTAGTCATCAACAATGCATGTTTGTCTAGGATCGCCTATTTTGGACTGGATTATCTTGGACACTCTAATAGGCATGCATCCAAATGTTGTTTCCTCATCCCAAGTGTATACCATAACAGTTATTTTGGTTTGTTTTTTGTTCTTCAAACAGATCAATTTGTCCACGCTAACAGGAAAAGATAATTCAACTAAAGTTAAGATCATTGATGTAAAGGGAGATAAGTTAGAACACTCATTGTATCAGCGATTATATTTTTGCGGACGTAATGCAGCCTATGCGAGAAACACACCACATAAAACATGTTGTATGTCGTTCCTTGTAATTCTTTATGTTTTTAGAACTCTTGCTTTAATAGCAACTGAAAGCTGGAGGATAGTGGAATTGTAATCCATACCAACAAACTGCGCAACTTAGCCTGTTTTAATCTAATCTCTTAAGACGTTCTCTTTTTCGCCCTCTGACCAACCAGGATCGCACTACATATTGGCTTCTTCAGCGGCAAAATCAAACTGTGTAATCCCAGCAGTCAGCCAACCGGTGATAATTCAAATATGAAGAAAAGAAGATCGTTTGTTTATTGAAACCCCAGACCTTTCTAATTATCTTCAATTATTGTGTACAGTAGACGAGTAAAAACAGCTAACATTACTTTAAACCGGTGGTCCTATAGTTAGATACCCGGAACTTGAGAAAATAGCATTGAGACAACAATTGCCCGAACGCCTTGCTGGATCCATGACTTCTAGACAAAAATCATATAAAGCTATTGTATGACAAATTAACTTGCATTTCTTTGCAAGACCATAATTCGTTCTGAGACCCTACAGATATCTTAAGTCCATGCTGAGTTTCTTTTCTAACCCTCAAAATATTAGTTTAAATATAAAAAAAAATACTGTAAGTCAGATCAATAGTCAAACGGTCCCTTTTTTGTGCTTAGAACGCATAAACTAAAGTAAAGAACACCCTTGGCGTTGTTAATGTGAGCAGTTTTAGAACAGAGTTTTTAATGTTGTCGATTCCTTTATTTTTAAGCATATCCTTTTTTATTATGCTCGGTTCAGCTGTTGATAAAAACTTGTCCTCGTGCCTTTCTTTTGAGGAAGATCCAAACTATTGTCTTTTTTAGTCATCAAAATCCCTGGTAAACGATATAAATCTTCATCCGTGATTTTTAGTCAGCTATTGCTTTATTAATAATCAGCTTAGGAACTTAAGTTGAGCTGATATTAGTTGAACTAAAAGCTGTGGTGCAATTAGGATTTAGTTGTTTTAAATTAGTTTAATGCTAGCAGCACCTACAGGCCTATATGAACACAGGCCAAGAGCAAAAGAAGCAAACTAAACCCGCCTAGAGTAAAGCTGCGGGTGCCCCCAACGCCGTTGCCAGAAAAGACCTACACTCTTTCCAGCTGATATAGGGCACTTATAGTTTTGATGCACCCTTAAGTTAACATAGGTAACAGCATTAAAGGCAGCAGAATACATTCGAGTTGGATTTGCTGTATTTGAAAGGTCCAGCTCTAGTTTTCGTAGCATTGTGTAATGTTGGTTAATCCTAAAGGTTTTTATGCGGGTATTCTACAATCGTCTTCTCTCTTGACTACTCGGCGCTGTAGGCACATTTGGATAAGACCTTGAGAAGCATGCTTTTTTAAAAATGAAAAAACACTTTAGTATTGTATATCACTTAATCTGTATTTTTCAAATAATCACTGCGCAACATATAATAAAACCAAATGTACATTAATGGTATTAACAACAACTTTTTCTTTCGTCAATTTGGAATGTTTATTACGTCATTTAACATTTCTCACCCACTTCCATGTAACTTATTATCCTCTGTTTACGCTTAGGATCAATCCATAAAACCGTATTTTTGTTGTTAACTAAATCATCAAGTCTAACACTGTGAAGATGCAGATCTTTAGACGCAAGGGTCCTGCTGTTTGGACATCAACCCCTCCCACCCCCTGGCCCAAACAATTTTCTTATTCGCAGTCCCGGGGGGGTATTTCAAAATAGCTGATAAGGGCTAAGCCCGCTAGCGTAGATTGTTAGCCTGCCCTCAACTCGTAACATTGGCACTTTCGTAATATATTTGGATTAATAAACTTTTCACTCTTTCCCCTCTTTTGAATGAGTTCATTCCATCATCGCACAGCAATAAATGAAACCTTTAAACGATCTTGCAGCGACACTAAGATACAATTCATGATATGTCGTGCCATTGCTTATGGGAAAATTGTAATGATAATGCAACTCTTTATCGTATCGGAAATAACTTGGCTATCATGAATATTGTTTTCTAATTAACCTTTGCTAAAGTAAAGAGTTGCTAACAACATCAAACTATCTAAACAAGAAGTCATAACTATGTGCTGTACTATGGCTTGCGGTGGTCTGCAAAATATATAACAACGTTTTTGTATTCATTAAAAGTATACATAAACAATCCGTCCTTTTAATGCTCCTGTGAAAGTAAATAAATGGAGGCATGCGCTTATAACAACACCAAAATCTAAAGGAAGGAAAAAAAAACGATTTCATAAGCAAAATTATTACAGCTAAATGCCTTTTTGCTTCTTTTAGCATCTGCAGTTACCTTCGGCGCCTAATTCTAAAGTTTAAGTGCTGGTCCATTATTTACGATTCTTGAAACGCAAGATTCATCGCCTTTCATTTCGCGGATAGCCATAGATCAGAAAAGGATAAAAATAAATGTACCTGCATTGTGTAAGAAAATAACTTCTAGTCCCTCAATTATTTATAGAAATATTTCTTAATGAATTGCCCGTGCCAGATTCTGTCTACGGACAACTGTCCTGGTCCTGGGTTCTGTTGCTGATTCCACGTTCTATTTTGAAAGTTAAGTCGTGCAGAGCCCTGGCACAATCAACTTCATCCGCTCCTAGACTGGAATTTTGACAGTAAGAATTGAGATCTTGCATCATAGGTCATGGATTATTGTAACAGTAATAATCCGTTTATTTCCCTTACACGCTGCAAAGGGCTCTTTCAGTCTTCTAATGCGGGTCAAGAATCTAGCCATATACTTGGGACCCTTTTTAAACAACCAAAATAAAAAGAAATTATTCTAAAAACATTTGGCCAGTCATTGACTTTGGAGATATTGATATTATCCAGCAGACGATCATGATAAACCCCATTTGAGCAGCCATCACTTTTTATCAATAAATGGACCCTCATTGCGGGAAGAATTAGAAGAAGGGCAGCAAAGGCGTGAATTAAACAGAACGATAAGTCAGATCATATACCAAGTTTTAAGACAACTAGAAACCTCCCAAAACTATATACCCAGATGCATGTTTGAACTAAAAGATACCATTTTGTATTTTAGAAACGACAAAGGATAACGTTGTTCCGCTTACAGATAAACGAGACCCATCAAAGTTTGTAGGTCCCCCCACCCATAAAGTACAATTAGACAAAGGCTCAGAGCGAGCAGAGCGAAATCGTGCCTTGGCCTATAACTAACAACACATTTAGATCCAAAGCAAGTTGCTAAACATCAAAAGCACAGCTACAAAAACTCCCCAACAGAATAACGCAAATACAAAACACGCCACATGAAGATATTTAAGTCAAAAGCAGACAGAATAATAAATACACTAAAGCAGAAACCACTGAAGATGAATATGCAGCAATAGAACTATACACATCCACCGCTACCCAACGCAAGAAATACCAGGCGCCCTATGAGAAAATTACAAGCCCTTGAAACGTCGCTTAAAGAACCCATCAGAGGGGGAATAGTAAACAATTCAGCAAAAACTAACTGAACTAAATGGAGCATATAGAAAAGCAGAAAAAAAAACTTCGCTGAGAGGCTAAACGAGGCCCCAACTTAGGAATAGTGTTAAAGAACGAATAAGAACAAAGACTACATGACCTAAAGGAAGCAAGATCAGCATGCCTAGAAGCGGTTGTCTACTAACCGAGAAGAAATACAAACTCAATTGATGCAGAATAAGATAAACCTATCCAAAGAATTTTAAATGAAAGACACAACACAGCAAGAACGAATACGAACACTGTATTAGAGAGCAGTGAGTGACACATATAGCAAAGCGATTATAAAAGCCTTAATGATAGCAAAGTCACTGGTGTTTAGCTATTACAGGCGGCGGATGTGTCAAAGTCTAGTGCCTCCCCCGCGCCCATCGCCCTCCCATCACCACCTAATAATTGCAAGGTAAAAAAACAACTTGATCCTCTTTTGGCTGAGGTTTATTAAAAAAAATTAGCCCGGTAAAGCTATAATGACTCTCTATTACCAGGAATATTAGGTGGATTATCGTTAGCTGGCTTTTGTCTACTGCAAGCACAGTAGTTGGCTTTTATGGCCGAGCACCTTTATTGGGCGGTTAGTTCACTTAAAAGTAGGTAATACAATTTGGGTAAGATAACGACCAAGTAATCCTAGGCCAGAGTAATGCCAACAAACAAGGGGCTGTCTTTTCATATTTCGTGGCCAGACGCGAACAAAGTCCACTACTACAACAGACTTGGGGCTTTGGACCTCGGGGATTGGAGGACTTAAACTTGGGTGTTTTTTTATTGTTTGTAACAATAGCTGGCTCAGAATATTATGCTCGTATGTTCCCCAACCATCTTTCAATGTGCCTGCGCAGAGGATTACAATATTGAAGTTAATTAATGTACCTATCTGGATCTGAGTTCAAAGGCAGCAATGTAAAAACCAGTGCCAACAGCAAAGTCTACTATACCCGATCTTGCAATTGTAAAAACATTTTTGGTAACCTATTAATACTAGTAAGGTAAATCAACTGTAAGAATTAATGGCGTCCTGCGTAAATTTGCTAGTTATTGTTACGGTGCGGTCAAAGCCAGTAGAATGATCAAATATGCCACGATCTCGCCTGTTGCTATTGCGAACCTAAGCAAAACACCAAACGTAAGAACGAATAGTAGTCGTATTATCGTTCAATACCTGCATTTAGTTAAAGGTCCCTTAGAATGTCTAAAATAAATTACGTCCACTATGATTTATGCTCTTGTGCACTGATGGACCCCGAGTGAACAGCTGTGTCAGATGATGAAAGATGTGTAAGAGATTCAGTCATAGTTTTATACTTTCCTGTGGTCGCACCCCAAAAATAAGGGGACCTATACCATGATTAAGATCGTAAAACTTTGGTGTCAAAAAGTCTGTCTTAACATCATAAAAATATCGATACAGAGTCCTTTTCAAAAGCCTTCAAGTCTATTCCATTAGCTGACAGGATTAAACGTTTTGTCATTATGTAATGGGCGCTTTGCAGTCAAGTCCAAAAATACCTCAGAAGGAGTAATTAAAAATGAAATCTTACACTGGGGACCTCACCAAAGATCAGGAAGATTTAAATGAACCGCATACGTACACTCCACACCACGGGGAGTTGATGCACAAACACAGCAAGTTAAACTGGTTCGTGATAAAACTGCAAAATCGAAGACTGAACTCGACACTTTTGCGATGTAGTCTTATTTGTTAAATATGAGGGTTAAGATTATTTATTGGCCAATGGCGTACTCACCTTTACTGAAAGGCGATCCGACTGAGTCACAGAAATGTCGAGGGTGAGTCAGTTTTTGATATTTTTAAAGATTGTAAGCGGTCCCAAACAGAATATTGTTATGCATTAGTATATTTAAACGCGCTCATTTTTATTTCGTTTAAAAAAGAGTTAGTAACAATAGACAACTCAAGACCGTCCATCGATTTTAGAGCCTTCCAGTTAAGAACGATTGCGGATCCAAAATGGTCGCACATCCATGAATTTTTATTACGAAAGACGAAATGGTTTAATATAAGAGAATACGAAGAAAAGTAAGGCGATTCGTAAAAGTAAACAGCAAGGTGAGAAGCCAGTTAACCATATCGAATGGGATATGTATGGGTTTTGCTCCACTAAAAGAAGCAAATGAGTAACATCAACATTACTCTCCACCTTAACAATGCAAATTTGACAACATTGTTAATATTCAAACTGAAGAAGAAGTAAGCTACATTACCTTTTTTGGTATTGTAGAGCAGCTAAAATGTATAAGGCTTTGCGCTGAAGCAAGTCAAAGAATTAGAGTTAACACCATACAAAACTACTTATGAACGGGAAAACATCCGCTCAATCTTGCATACATTCATTACTCCTATGTTTCATTTAGATGAGCTGAGCCCATGAATGAAAACTAAATGAAGAAGGCCGCACAACTGTTTTTAAAGAGCTCTTTTCCGTCAGGGAAACTGCATAATAGCGATTAAAGACATTATAAACTTCCCCTAAATAATATTACAGTTTTTAAAAAATTAGCATTGTGGGAGGGTCAGACATTTAAAATAAAGATTAACCGACAAAAGCATGGAAAAGTTTAAAATGTGATAAACCTGCACATTTTTTGTGGTAAATAAAATAAAAGTTGTACTAAAAAATGTCGCGAGGTCCAGAAGAAACCTGAGTTTACATTCTCGCCTGTGTGATGTATAGTGTGAAAAAAACTTTAAAAATAAAAGACCATGCAACGTATGAGGACCGTTTGAACATAATGGTGAGATAGGCGCTTTGTAATGGATTTGAAGTACACTAAATATTGTCCGATTATAAATGCAAAGAGGTAGGCGACAGCAAAAAGTTTCCTAAACTAGGAACAACTGCGCAATCTGATAAGCCAATCAAATGTTGGCCAGTATGAATATAAAATAGTTCGTAAAACCTGACCTAATTGGCAAGTTTCGAACCATATTAATAATGGAAATAAAATTGAAATTCAATAAGCCCCCAATTTACATTTTTTAGCCGTCAAAAAAGATTAAGAAAAGCTTTCAACACTGGCCTTTAACATGAAATTCTATGATGCCAGAGGACAATAGTACGGAAAGAGATTGAGAATAACGCCCGTATTGGGAAAAAAACAGTTTACAATCCTCCACAGAAAAGAAACTGTTTTAAAAATGAGTCTACTACAAAATTACAATACTTTCCGCACAAGGAAATTAGGAGACACGTTAACACAAATAGGAATATTTTGAAAATGACAGTCTTAAAAGATAAGGTGAAAGGGATGGGGTGTTGTGGGCGTTCAGTGACGACCTTATAAAAGGAATTAATAATTAGCAGGCAAAACATAGACCGTTTAAAACGTCTAATAAAGTAACCGAACAGGTCGATCTTCAACAATGGTGAGGAATATTAAGGTCATAACAACAAGCAACAAAAACAATGTTGACTTAAAAGAAACAATCTTCAAAACAGAATGGATTAGATCTATAACACATTTAGGCCACAAAGGGTTTAAAATACTGAACAGTTTTAGACAGAAAAGTATTATAAACATAATAACTGTATTAGATTAAATCTATAAAAAAACTATGGAGCAGTTAAAACTTTATGATAAGAACCCCAAAGTACCATAAATTAGTTGACAAACTGGTTGGTGGAAAGAAACACTAATTTATCCACGACCTGTACAAACAGTTTAGTCGTATATAATTTTGAACATATTGAGATGTTTCTGCCCAACACTTAAATGAACAAAGCAGTATCATAATAGGAAAGTGTTGAAAAGATGGACCTGTATGAAAACAAGAAAATTTAAGTTTGATCCTCGCAATAAACATGAGAGTCTTGTCTAGAACGGCAGTTTTAAATGTTTGCAGGGAACGCAGAACGCTATTATATAGCATGACTGTTCAGCAGAAAGAGACATAGTCACCCCCAAAAGAAAAAGAACACTTAGTACGAAACTGTCATTTGGCATGAAGCAGTGCTGGAAAAGAGAGATTGATATATAAATTGTTCAGAAATATAACTCGGTTATTAAAAGACATTAGAGAAACGTTTAAAGACTGTAGGAGGTTAATTTGCACATAAAGACAGACAACGCATTTGATGAATGTATTCTAACAAGAGATGGTTCTTGAAAACGACAGGAAAAACCAGGTATTAAGCAAAAACTAAAATCGGAAAAGTATTCAGTAAATTAGTAATTGGAAAAACGGAAAATCCTACACAGTAAGTTGATGTGTTGTAGATCTCGTTATTTATTGGTTATTGAAGACTAACTATAAATCAGAGAACAAAGTAAAATGTTCATTCTGGATTCTGCTTGAAGAAAACAGGTTGAGACCAGCCAGATGCCATAAAGAACATTTTCATTATGTTCTCTAGCTTTTCACGGTGGCGTGTGGTAGGTTCAATCATAAGTAAGGTTTCTCGTTTTATTTCTTTCTCCTCACCTTTCCAAAAAGCAATACTTCCTCTTTGGCATTTGGAGTTAAAGCAATGGGTCCGCCTGATTTTCTTTGTATAAAATAACTCCGCCAAAGCAGTTTGTCGTAAAACACAATCACCTATATCATAGAAGCAGTTCCTCTTTGACCAAACACGACCTTCCTGCATTGGAAGTCATAGCTAACATGAGAGGCGTGTAGGATGGAGGGCACTGGTTTCAAGCTGGTCCAATAACCAGGACCACGTGTATTGCACCTTGCCAAGTCATAAGGCCCCAATACCACAAATTAAGTACTCAGGTGTCCGACCTAATGACGGTCTCTGCAGTATACTGATAGTTCGGAGTCCTTAGGCAGGGGTCGACAATTAGCAATTCAAGCTTACCAGCTCCAACCGTATGTGTATTGGGTGATGTGTTCAGCGACTGCTGCATCTTTCCCCCTACGTTACTCTATGGGGTGTGTTCATAGCCACTGCTGCTTTCCCCTTTTACGTTTCCTCTCATGGAAAGAGTTTAGTAAATTAGTATTGTAAACGGATAATCCCTACACAGTACTGAAATGAGATGTTAGTAGATAATTCGATATTTTTGGTTATTGAATTGCTTACATGTCATAGAAGAACGTCAAAAAGTGCAGATACTGTCGTCATCCGCTCGAAACTGGTTGAGAGCGTGATGAGCCGAGAATCCGCTTTTTTACGTTCTTCTCTCTCGCTCTCATCTCTGTGAGTGTGTGTGTGTGTTGTGTGTGTGTGTGTGAGTGTGTGAGAGTGTGTGGTGTGTGAGTGTGTGTTTGCTAACAACTTTAGAGCGATGAAGGTTCTTTTTTTCTTCTTAAAACGGCATGCGTTTTAATGCCCACCCCCACCCCGTCCCTCAGTGGCCCCCCCCTCCTCCATGAGTCGAGTACTAGCTGGCTGGGCAACACAACGCGACAATTTCCAAATCATTTCCACAGGACTGTGAATAAAGATAATCAGACTGTGAGACATTCTTAGTATTGTTTGTGCAATACAAAGGAAAACAGCAATGTCTGTATTTCTTCTTCCATGTTAACGGGACAGTCCGAGAATTAAGTAATAAGTTATGAGCTGAGTTTTAAAACAATTATTGGATACATCCTACAACACCTACTACGCTGCACAACCATGAGAACAAAAGTCTCGACTGTCCCATCCTCTGTCCTATCTTGCATTTTCCCCTCCCCCCCCCCCCGCCCCCCCCCTTCCCCCTCTTTTCTTCCCCCTCCTCTCTTTCTTTTACTCCCCGTCTCGCGTTACTTTTGTTGAGTTCCCTATCTCACTCTTTCTCTCTCTCCCTCCCCGACACATGCTCATGTGAGTGAGTGGTATGTTGAGTTATGTTGGTGTAAAAACTCAGCAATGTCACAAACGTAGCGTAAAAAAAGCATGAAACAGGTCACAGACGCCAAAATCTGTTTCATGTTTATAATGAGGCAATTAAGCAATTTTACACTCACAGCAAAAAAAAAAAAAAGCATAAAACCCGCAAAACAAATTTGTGTTGGCTAGTACTGGTGTTTTTAACGGTCAGACGTCAGGTGAATGGGCTTGACAAGCGTTTAGAGGGACAGCAAACAGTGAGCTGTAAGTAATTACCGTGTAAGTATGTAAATCTCACTCTCACTTCCCTCTCTCTCTCCTCTCGTCGTCTCCACGGGTCTCTATCGGTCTCTCTCCCGTCCTCTCTTCTCTCTCTCTGTTTGTGTGTTAGAGATGTTTTGTGATGAGAAGAGAGAGAGATGAGTGAGAAGAGAGATAGAGAGAGAATCGAGGAGTGAGAGAGAGATAGACGATGAGCAGCGAGAGAGAGAGAGAGACCAGCATTCCACATTCCGCTCGGCGATAAATACAGTGGCGTGTAGGTACCTGGCCACAGTGATGTCCGTTCAGGTCTGCGGAGTATACCACCGCCACCACAAGCTGGGAAGGAGTGCGCGGCGATGCCAGATGGCAAAAGGTACATGGGGATGCGGAGTGAGTGGGAGTGCTACAGGGGGGGAAAGGGGATGTTGTGGCTGCATGTTAAAAAATTAGTCGGGCCTTCCCTCCGCCTGGCCAAGTTGTTAATAATTGCGTGTGCCTTGTGCACCCTTTGTTTCGCTCCTGCTATCACTCACGACCCCCCCCCCCCCCCCCCCCCCCTCGCTTATTCCTATCTCTCGTCAATTACATTTTTTTAATTTAAAATAAAATTTTTTTTTCATAATTCCATTTCTAATTTTTTGATCTAGCCACTTTAAGCATTCTTCCTGTCAATTTGCTCTCATCTTTAATTTAAACATTGTTGACCCTACACAGGGCTCGTCACTGGAATGTAAAAAAAGCCCATCAGTGCTTATCTATTAAGCCACGATAATAAAGAATTGTGTCGTGTCGATGACTTGTCTTGGTCTTGTCACTCATCTCCTCTCTCCTCTCTCTCCTCCTCTCTCTCTCACACACACACCACAACCGACACACACAACACACACACACACACACACACAAACAACACACACACTTGGCACGAGTGCGCACAAAACACACACAAAGCACGCACACACAATACATGAGAGAGAGAGAGAAGAAGAGAAAGCGGAGAGAGAGAGAGAGAGAGAGAGAGAGAGAGAGAGAGAGGGATGAGAGAGGAAGAGAGGAGGGAGGGAGGAGAGAGAGGACAACTACAAATGACAAATTTCTTTTTTTAAAGAGGAAAAAACAAAAGCACTGACGTGCATAGTTTTACAATCCAGTTCCGTCGGCCCTGAGTAGACTACAACCAATTGCATAAATGAAAGAAAGCAAACAAGCAAACAACCACAACAATAACAACGACAACAACGACGTCGTACAACGACGACGACGTGACTACGACGACGACAACCAAGAAGCGATTAGAGAAAAAAAAAACCTGTCGATTTGGCCAATAAGGAATGGAGTTAAGAGACCAATAAATACCAAAAGAAAAAACCACACTGTGTAAATGGACTTCCTTATCTGGACCTTGTGCCGCTGACGTTATTTTACCCAACAGGTATAAATGGGGAACAACGGTATGACGACGTCAGAGGGGCAATCCATGTCTACAACTTCGGTAAAAAAAAGTATTAGCTGATACAAAAAAAATCGGTTAACTGTTGTTGAAACAATTTGTTTGTTACTAAAGAATGTAAAACCTGTTTTCTTAAATTGGTAATGTTGCTCTGTTACAATGTAGGTTGAATGATATGTGTGTGGTGTGTGTGAATTATGTTGTTTGTTTGTTATAATGAGGAATATAATTCGTTGAATTTTCTTACTGGGAATTTATATAGTTGTTGTCTGTCTGCCTGAATTGTGTTTGAAGTTGTTGTTGTTGTATAGTTTCTTTGAACTGTGTTAGGTTGATTAGTAGGTGTGATGTTATCTGTCGTTAACTGTTGTGGGTATTTTAACTTAGGCTAGAATTGTTCATTTATGCATAATTGTTTAATAGCAGTTATAGTTGAGTAAGTCGAGGTATTGTCTACATTTTAGATTGACATTGTTGATGAATGATTCGGCATTGTCTATAATCCGATAAAGTGTATTTGTTGATTTTCGAGGCATTTTGTTCATTAAGTTGTTCATGTTGATTGTTGTCGAGGCACTTTGCTACATTTAGAGTATGTAGTGTTGATTTTGTCGATGCAAGTTAGTATAATACAGTTGTATTAATGATTTGTCGAGGCATTTACCAACATTATAGGTTGTTCTTATAGAATAGTCGAGGCATAAGCAACATATTAGATGTTTATTGTTTTGGAATAGTCGAGCATATACCACAATTAAATATATCAGCACACATCAGTATAACATTGTCCACATCACCAGATATAATGAATTGATATTTGCTGCGTAGCCCCATGAAAACATGTCATAGGAGCGGAGATCTATGTAATACATAAAGTAAAATAAGGGAAGGACTAAGAAACAAACCCTTCTTCAGAACTTGCAAACATTTCAAAATAACCAGTGTAATAGTCCACCACATCTAATAATATCTAAGAGTCACCACAACAAACATCTGATATAAACAAGGTGTTACATACAACAGCAAAGAGTTAAACAATTACCAATAAATTTAATGACCCAGGACCATTTAGTTGGATTAGTGTCATGACCAAAAGACCATTGCTCAACCACATTGAAATGGCGCTACTGAAATCATAAAATCTACATTCAGGCACAGTCCTATCACCTATTCTTCATCTCTGTTAATGAAAAATAAAAGAAATGAACGAAAAAACGTGCTGGGCTCCCGCCTCTTTGTATCCTGCCTGAGTAGGCTCCATCATCCAATAATTCTTATATACCCATTACACCGACCACCACAACCATCCAACCTTTCCCACCCCAATATACCATCTCTCACCACTTTTTAGGTCCTGATCAGGCATTTATTTACAAAATATAACTGGTCAAACCCTTTGTCTGCTGTTATTCATGTCATCATTATTAAACCAAATCGACACAACATCTCTTCAAGAATCAACAACATTCTAAAACGAGAACAGGAAGACATGGCCCTACATCAGAACATTGACACCAAGACCAAGGACCGCAATAAATAACATTTTGAAAGAGGTAGGGTGTTAGTTTACCGCCATTGACATTGACAAACAAAGCAACATGACAGAGACACAATGCCTTTTCAACCTTCTTTGGGTTCCTTCTTCCGGCTATTCTCCCGCCGCAATTCACCTCCACCACATGGACAAACAACATATGAAAGTCAATATTTCGTTTCTAGTTTGTACTGTCCTAAATTTAAATGTGATTATTTTTTTTTTTTGACATTAAGAAGACTAAAAGAGATAAGATACGATGAAATATTGCTTAAGATGCCCAGCTGACCGCAAGGGCCACATCAAGGGCTGTCACCGACGTTAACCTGAAAAGACGGACCCCAGAGATTGAAAAGCATCATGACTTGGTCAAGTGCTTTGTTTGTACATGTCCTAGGTAGTTAACTAAGACACCCTTCTCAAACACCCTCTCTTACAGTTCGAACTTTTGCTTCGTTTCTCCGCGTCAGTCACGACATTTGAAAAAATCGATTAAATTGTTTGGTTTGGATGATTAAAACCCCCCCCCACTCTTCTCTCACTCCTCCCTCTCTCTCAACTCTCTCGTTCTCGTCCTCCTCCACTCACTCTCTCCTCCAGATCTTCTCTCTTCTCACTCTCTCTTTCCTTTTCACTTCTCTCTTTTTTTTTTCCCCTTCATTCCATGACTTGAAATGTTATTACCACTCATTCCTTCTTTGAAGTTTGTCATGTGCCCTAATGTTTAATGCTTCTCCTCTCCTCCACTCCACCTCCTCCCCCTCCTCCTCCTCCTCCTCCTCCTCCTCCTCCTCCTCCTCCTCACCTCTTCTTCCTCAGTCTTCTTTTTCTTCTTCTTCATTCTTCTCTTCTCTTCTTCTTCTTCTTCTTCTTCTTCTACTTCTTCTTCTCACTTCTTCTTCTTCTTCTTCTAACCATTTCTTCTGTACCTCTCCTTGTGTCAGAGACTTCCGGTCCACTTATTCTGGTGTCCCTTCCCAAGTCCCCACCTCTCTCTCCTCCCTCTTTGAGTTTCTTTGCCATCCCTCGGCCCACTCTCCCACACTCTCTTCCTCAAGTTTAAAGTGTGCATTCTCTTTAATCTAAATTGCCAGGTAATTCATTGTAGCTTTTATGAAGTTATATGCAGTATCGATGCAATGATTTCAACCAGTGTATTTTTATTTTTTGAGAGGGCTGGATGGACACAAAAAGCCACTGACTGGTGCTTATTCTTTCGCCTCGATTAAAACAACATGTTCGTTCGTTTCGTTTCGTTTCGTTCGTTCGTTCTCCTCTCTCTCTCTCTCTCTCTCTCACCTCTCTCTTCTCTTCTTCCTAACATCTCTGCACTCACCCCTCGCTACTCTCTCTCCCACCTCTCCCTCTCTCACCTCTCTCTCTCTCCTCTGATTGCAAGCCTATACAGTAACCTTAAAAATCAACGCTGATGATTTTGAGTACATTACGAAAAAATGAGATAGGAAATGAACGAAGGGGAGAATTAAAAAATATTCGGACTCAACAGGCCCCCACCCAGCGTGTAAGAGTTTGTGCTTTATATGTGACTGTAACTAGAAACCCCCACTTGGTCAATAAATTTCGAGCCTAGTAGATTCCCGTTGACTTCCGTTTAAGAATTTACGACGAAAAGTCAAAGAGATAGGGAAAGGAGAAAAACTAAGATTGTGTTCCTTCGGATTTTTTCTGTTAACTACTCGATGAAGCAAAAATTAAAAAAAGGAAAGGAGTATAGAAGAGATTACTGGCGAGTATAGAAATATTACTGGTTTAGGTGCGACCCCTTGTTTGCCAATTTGCTCCAGGGCGCAACAGTCTGAGTCGCACTGTTATTTTATCAAACTTCGTTTTTGAAGTGAACCACGTATATTAGGAAGAAGAGAAATAGTATTAAGAGAAGGTTGTCAATTAGAGAAGTAGTCTTGATCACTCCCAATTATGTTAATTCGATGATTTCCAGAAGGTGATCATCAAAACAAGAAATTATGGTCTTACAAATAACATAATTATAATAAATATATTAAATAAGGAGGTAAGAGACCAGTATAGTACAACTAGGGAATCCAGACCTGAGAAACAACCAGAATTTAATAACCTAATACAGGACCCTGAACGGGAAAGCAAATTGACTAAACAAGAGAAGCAGTTTTCTTCTTCTTCTTCCTGTTCACGACCAACATCATAATGCTTGGGCTTACTCTGTCGTATACTTGGGGTTTGCGAAAATTTGCGCTGTGTTTTTGTCAGACATTAATTTATTGTTTCAGCTTTAATGGGGTGGGGTGGTGGGGGGAGGAGGTTTGTGGTGATGGAGAAGGAAAGTTGGGGGGGGGGGGGTGGGAGGTAGGGGGGGGGGGGTTTAGAGGGATGTGGGGGTGCAGAAAGAGGCGCGGGAGTGGGGGGTGGGGGGGCTGGTTAAGGATTGTCGTTGGAATTATAGATTAGAGAGGCGAAGTCCCTGGACCTGAAGCGTTCCCAGGTCCTATACAGCTCGCTCGGGGGTCTCCGCCGTCACCGACAACCTCAGGAAATTGATTTTGCCACCATGGGATGGTCCTAGTGGTGTTAAGAATGACATTTGAGACCGTGTAGTCCCCTGCAGTCCCCCCCTGCCTTGTGGGGGTCGTAGCAGCCAGCTGTTGTTTTATTTATTTCTATTGAACTTCATCTTGTCTGGTGGTATATTTCCCAGGCAGGTATTTGGAATTGATGTCAACACAGACGGTGGATGGAGAATTATACATCTTTTCCCAGTTCCCCTTGCATTTTGTCTACGTGTTCTCTAATGTCGTGCCACTCAGAGAGCGTAGGGATTTTCATCTACAAAACTGGTTGTTGTTCTGTGGCAGAGTAGTGACCCATCCTTGTCAGCACTAGAAGCAGATCTTTTCAATCTCCTGGATCTCGTTTTCTGGTGGTGGTGGTCCAAACTCATGACGCATAACTCAAACAATAACGTCGAACAAGGGGTTTGAAATATGCAGATTTTTCTATTCAACTTCATGTATCCTCTAGTTTTCCGATTTTGAGGTTTTCCGTTGAAGGGAAGCCGAGGGTTTTTACGGCTTTTTCGCAGCAGGACCCGATACGTCTCAATATGTGGATCCCATTTTATTGGTCGTCTTGATCGGACCCAAGGAATTTTTGGTTGAGTCACAACTTCCAAAGATGTGTCCCCATTAAGTATGTACACACAAGTAGGTGTTTGTTTCTGTTGCCGTGATTGAATCATTGTTTCACTCAAATCCCAAACCATTAATTAACGATAGACTAAAGGATAGAAAACACCCTGAAATGCAAAACATCAAAGTAAACAAAGCCAGGAGTATATTAAGTTACTGACCAACATCCAATAAACAAAAGGCAACTGGTCGCCGAAGGCGTTTCCTGGCATGCTCTTAAAAAGTATGTTTGCAATGAATTGTAGTGAGGTATACCAACTACTTTACAATGCTTCCATTCACTGGACCAGGGAGTAAGTACCTGATGAGTGGCGAGAATGCGATGCATTTGTTCCCTTATGCAAAAAGGTGACAAAGACATATGCGAGCAAAGAACTATAGACCTGTAACTCATACATCCAATCGGCTAAACTACTTGAACACATAATAAAAGTTACATAATGGACCTCTTGGACAAATATGACTACTTTAAATAATGGCCCCGCATGTTTTAGACAGCGAAGGAGTTGTGAGACTCAGACTTATAACTACTCTCAATGTATTTTTAGATTAACTGTCATAAGATGCAATAATAATTCTACTTTTCTAAGAGCCTTTGAAAGGTTGACCCTGAGGCCCTTGCAGCTTTAAATTAGAACACATCGGCATTGGCGTGTTCAATTAGGCCTAAAATGGTCTAGATCCTTCCTCGTTGGAGAAACGCAGAAAGATGTTTTGTGGAAAGTGGGTCGTCCATCCCAAAGTGTAAACCAGTCCTATTGTCAGTGTACCAAAGGAACTGTTCTGGCTGGGGTTCTGGGCTCCGTGTTTTTTTTTCTTAATTTAAGACAATACTATAAGTCTCACTCCTGAACTACTAATAAGGCTTTTTGCAGATGACAGCTAAGTAGAACAAACAATGAAGGCAAGAATGATCCCCGCCTTCCTACCAAGAAGATAAAAACTCTTTGTCAAGATTGGGAAATGAAACTTGGTAAAAATGGAGAATTCCTCCCCACCCGAGTGGCCAATGTAGTTGCGTATCCATAAAAATAACCAAAACGCTCACCAAAAAGATCAGATTATTCTATCCATAATACTATATCATAAAGAAACTAATTGCAGCAAAATATTTAGCTTTAGATATAATAGTCGTCTCAAATAGGAAAGAACACAACAATTTAGTAAGTAATCAAAGCCACATAACATCTTAGCATCATATACCGAAAAATCAATGACTGCCCCAAACGGTTAAAGACGACTGCTACAAAACCCAGGTTAGACCAGTAACAGTGGAATATGGGTAAGCTCAGTTTGGGATCCTAACCATCTCAAAGGACCATAGATAACCTCGAAAAGATACAGAAAGAGAGCAGCACGTATCGTAACCTGTAACCACATCAGATCAAATGGGAATACTAGGACGAACCTGAGGAATTTAGAATGGAAACCCTTAGAAGGAGAGAAGAGCAATATAACAAACCTAACAACTTTCTTCAAAGGCAGAGCTAAAGTAATTGTGATATCCAATGGAACAACTATTATTGAATAAAAGAAGCACTCAGGAGATGGCGGTCCAATGTTTCGTAGCCATACCTGCATCAAAAATTGAAATCCACTTACATTGACAGAATTTATGCGCTAGTACTGTACGGCTGTGGGGAACTCCACAGCCGGGTGCCATCAAGATTGCCACAGAAATCAAATCTCAATTATAAAACCAAATTAGATACGAACAGATTTGAGAATCTGCCTATTGACGAATTATCAATTTTAAACATCCCCAGATATTTTACTGTTAACCTGAGGCCTGAATTTGGCCATAGCTTTTAACTTCTTGATATATCGAGTGCGACCCCTTGTTGCCAAATTTGCTCCAGGAGGGCCAGACACTCCTGAGTCGCACAATTTTAATCAATTTTTATTTACATTTAACATGCGAGCTGGTGGACCCTACTCATGTATGGAGTGAACCAGTATTTTAGGAAAAGAGAAGAATGAGAGTTAATCTGCTTATCTTGTCTGCTTGAAACCAAAGGATTTGAGAAGCAAGCAGAAGTTAGTTCCATTAAGTTGGGCACCTGAAGTTTTAGCTGAACACATGCTGTGACGAAGTTAGGAAGTAGTACAACAAACTAATAGTACATACAACTACTACATTAAATCTGTCATACATTAGAATATAAGGCTTTCACAGCCGCCGCCCTACCACATTTGGTACATTCAGCATTTGTAAAGAAGTCAGTGCCAAACCAACTTAAAGTGGTGACTGTGGTGGTTTGCCTATGATTCAGATATAGACTTGCCTGGCACCAATTGATCACTGCACTTGGATCAGTGAACCTGAAAAAACTCCAGCCATTGGAAGTTGAGCATCGCAGTCATTGGGGATGGGGAGGGGGGTGTTGGAAGGGGGGGTCCAATTAAAATCCCTTCTTTATTTCTCCCATTTCATTAATTGTGACAATTTTTAGCAAAGAACTGAAAGAGAGCCCTTCATCATGGTCATCAGTCAATATTCAATGATGTGCTAGAGAACTATGACTCGAAACAGTGAATCAACGGTACTACATCAGAGGCAGCATGTGTAATCACAAATAGTCCTTTACTAACAATACATTGGCAATTTGTATTTCTATGATTTGTTGATATCCTAAGCACATATTTTGCTGAAGTCGAAGGAAAGTACATGACAAAAATCATCCAGTGAAACCAGATTAGACTAGAGAGAGTACAACTAGACCATCAACCGCAAGGAGAACATTGGTGGAGGACAATGTTAGTACAGCAACTTTACAGAAGAAAGGGCTGAAAGGGAGTAAAGATCCGAAGTTATAAGTGTGTGCATGCTTGTCAAGTGTGTGCAAAGCTTGAGAGAGGAGAGGAGAGAGAGAGAAGAGAGAGAGGAGAGAGAGAGAGAGAGAGACAGAGAAGAGAGAGAGAATTGATTGTATTGATTAGATCTTTAATGTACACAAGGATTTAGATTTATAGGCCAAAGCCCAAGTCCTAAACAATCTGTCCTTGTCATGGCATAACCTAATTCAGCCCTATCATTCACACAGTTGACAATTCAACATAGCAAACATGGTAAATATGCTAATTCTACAATGATCCAACAAATGCACAAAGGAAATGGGGTATTGGTAAAACCGAAGAAACTTACAAACAAACCAAACAAACAAAAGCAACAAGAGAGAGAGGTCCAGAGGAGGAGATGAGGAAGAGAGAATGGTAGTAAGGGGAGGGGAGAGAAAAGGATGGTTATGACCGAATATGATTGGGGGAATGAGCGATATAGAGACAGAGTAGGTTTTATATGTTTATATGAATTTTCAAAGTTATAGTATAACACAAGAAACTTTGTTGAATGGGCGCCTAATCATATGTAATCGAATAATTTCAAATACTGAGAAACCATAAATGTATTAAGCCAAATTTATGTTCCTAGAAAGTTTTAAAGTATTCATGTTTATGTAGATTTTGGTGGAATGATTTTCCAGACTTATGGTCCATAGAAAAGCTAGGCTTGTTTGTACATAAACAATGCGTTGTAGGGAAGAAGGAATTCCGTCGAGCCAGGAAAGCTGGTTCAATCTTGTAAGAAAGTGGTCAGTTGATATAACATGGCATAGTATCTGTCCAAGATATGTAAACCAAAAATGATGCACGTTGATGAATTCCCAGTTTTGCTTTATACAAGAAGTGTGTTTCAGCGCTTTTTAGTTTTCGTGTGTTTATTAGAGAAGCCAGCTGAATGGTAGTAGCTTTGATTCACGTCAATGAGAGAATTCAGCCTTTTTTTTGTGGACGACACAACTTCCGTCCACACTGTTGAAGCGTTACTAGATACATGAACATTATGTGTGCCTTGAAGAAAAGTTTAGGGCATCATTACTGTGATGTATCACTTATAATTGAGATAACAGGAAAAATGGGTTTTTTTGAGACTACCTGCATACGGTATTGAGATGAGATAGCCATTTCAATTCTTTATGCTAAAACTTTACCCTAAACGATGATGGGCGCATCATACCGCGCGATAGAAGAGTCAATCAACTGAAGTTATAGGCAAAAGGAGCAGAATGGTGTTTTTTGGCGGGTAAAAGCTATAATCAAAGATTTAGGTTTTTGGCTGGAGTGTATGACCATTGAGTTTGAATTACACAGTCTGAGCACATCGTTTCGACTTTCCTGAATAGAAGTTTCTATTGTCCTGAATTTGATCACTAAGCATTCGTTTGGAAGTGATGTGTCATCCGCAAATAAAACTCTGTCGTGACCCTTTCATCTGATATTGACCAAAGGTAAATCATAGAAGAGCAGAATAGTAAGGTGGCCTAGTAACTGAGCCCTGTGATAAGGATAAATTATCAATTCAATACAACCATCCTCATTAAATATTGCTTAATCTCTTTCGACTAAGTCCGTCGAGTGACGCTAACGATTTGTACTCGATTCAAATAAAAAGACAACCCAGTACCCCCCCCTCTCCTGCGCACTTCCTCTTCTTCCGGTAGGTTCCGTCTTAAGCGTTCACATATATTTTCGCCAGCTACCGTACGGAGCTGTTTTTCTAGCAACTCTGAAGGACTATCATAAGCCCGAGACTTCATTTTCCAGACTAACACGAGGTTTGACCAAGAACTCAGTTGATATCGTTCCATTTTTTTCTTTGATTGTGAAGAGAAATTTTGAAAGATGGTATCCACAGAACGTGTTAAGAAGAATCGTCCCAGCGAGACAACTGTGGGAGCGAAACTGGGTGTAGATATGAGTGTTGATCCAGCGACTCAGTGACAGTGTGGAAACCGACCGGTTACTGTCCCGCTCTCTCTTATTCGCTGTATTCTAATGTGTACCCGTAGAGTCTAGTTGTCACAAAAGAGTGTGTACACAAGATTAGTCCCTTTTTCAAATACTCCTCAGTACTTCAGAGTATTTGTGTTTCTCATTTTTGTGTTGTTATAGTGTCAGTTTGTTTGGGGTATGACACTACATAATTTGCAGAAGGAAAACCAGTAGTCGCGCCACGTGGAAATCCAACGTGACACCTTTCCAGTCCCATACTGGGAGAAGATGGGGGTCTAGCACGTCCACGGGGACATCAGCCCACCAAATCTAAAGGCCAGAAGAAACAATCCAGAAAAGAAAATTGCGACAGCCTCAAGCATCAGAAACCGACACTTCCCCCACGACCGTAGGCAAAATGTTACAAGAAGAGTCTTCACAGGAGAGAACTATAATATTCTCTTCTGGCTCACCCCCTCTCACCCGGCCTTGGCCGTTTCGAGCTGCCGACCAAAACAGACATATTACAGTTCTCTCCAAGTAAACCCTACAAACATACAATTGTGAAAGGTTTAAACCGTTTTCAAACTAATTTACTAAACTTTCAGATTTAGTTTTTGCTTAATCCTGGTTTTTCTTGATCATTCTCAATAACATCATTTTCCACGCAAACATTCATCAAATGCTCTCTGTCTTTCATGTAAAAATAAAACTACAGTCTTTAACTGTTCTCTAAAGTCTTTTAAAACCGAGTTATATTTTGACATAAAATCCACACACACCCCTGCAGTGAGAGAGAGTTGGGCTTATGCAGGTTTTTTTAAAGGCATGCAGTGAAGCGCGCACTCCCCAGAGATTTCAATAAAAGCATTCAGAGCAAAGCTAGCGTCTCCACCGTGCACCGTTTGGATTTGTAAAGCCAGTCAGCATTTTTGAATAGCGATCGATTTCTATTTCCTGCAGTTCTGAATAGCGAATTTCTATAAGTGGCTGAAAGGAATTTTGCTCAGTCATTCCGCCTGAGGGAAAACAGATAGACAGTTTCTTACATTCTCCTATCATAAGTCAAGATTTTAATCATGTGATAGTTAAAAGACGTCACATCCGCCCCAACACTGTTGTTGACGTTGGCAACCGGGCCGTAGATGTCTTGTCATTTTACTTGGTGGCGTTGTTTCGTGCAGGTGTGTGGTGCTTTTTCGTGAGAGAAGTGTTTTGCATATGGCACAAAAATAGCTGCAGTTTCAGAAGACAGTGTGGATTCTGAGTTAGAAAAAGTTCTTGAATCACAAATACCTTTTCAACAACTTTATAGATTAAAATTATTTGGGTTTTGGGAAAACATGGAATCAGCTACAACTTCCAACAAGCTCAAAATCTTCCATTACCACCGCCAACACCAACGAATTGTGGACAGAGGAAAAATGCCTCATTTGCAAGAGAATCAAGACTACTTTAAAAAAATGACAGAAATAAAATTTAAAAGATTAAAAGGGGAAAGGACCGCAGGATTTGCCAAAGAAGCCAAAAAAAAAGCTTGAGCAATTGTTAAAAGAAAGAAAGGAGACAAAAAAAGGAGAACAGAATTCTTTCAACGCCACAAGAATTACATGACTATCTTATGGCAAATCAGGCTGACATTCAATCAGCTATTTTCCCGAGAAGCTTTTTCTGATCAAATTTTCCGAAACAGCAAATGAAGCTGAAATTGTAGAAAGACTACAAAAAGGGAAAGAGAAATTTGAGGAGCAAGATGCACATTCCTTGTTTAATTACGTTCAGTTTGGTAACTTCTTTATTTTGAAACATGGCAGAAAAGAAAAGGAAAAAAGGGAGAACGAAAGGGAAAAAAGGCTGTTTTGGGGTTTAAAGAAAAACCGGTAAACTGATTTTCACGCACGAAAAAAAAATTTCGTCCGTTGCAAAGGTTTTTTAACCCATTTTTGGTACCCCCCAAAAAAGGGGGTTTTTTTAT
>JAFLJL010006775.1:0-10466 GCA_018398815.1 Conus ventricosus
CCTTTTTTTTTACCATTCTACACAGTGGTTTCCTCCCATGTCTACACAGTGGTTTCCTCTCCATGTCTACACAGGGGTTTTCCTCTCCATGTCTACTCCCGCGGAATGCCAATCGGGGGTGGGGGGGGGGGGGGGTCAACAGACGACCCAGCCATCTGTGGATGGGGAGAGGGAATAGCATCATCGGGAAATGCAAACGGGAGTGGCTAAAAGATGAGACACACACAAAAAAAATGTCCTGAAGATTTATTTCCTAATCGACAGTGCTGGTTGCCTAAGACTCATACACAATTGCCACTGTATTCAATTCTCGAAATTTTAAGTATGGGTTTTCCACAGCCATATTGTCACGCACGAACTGCACAGGTCGCCTCATGACAATTGTGGAGTGTGGCCCGTCCAATGCCAGGTGGCAGTGACCGTGAATGCGTGAATCCTGCCGGGAATGTGCTTCCCCTGTTAACTCTTGGAGGGGGGGGGGAGGAGAGTGTCAAGCTCGTCGGAATAGTGAGGTTTACGTGGTAAAGAACGCTCGTGAAACTGAGTTCTTCGATGTGTATGGGAATTCCGTGAATGTGAGTGCTGCCCTTGTGAGTTTCCGAGGTGAACTCTGAGTGTCGTGGGTGTCGCAGTTATACGAACTGAGGCGTTATCCGCGAAGGTTGGGTTGGCCTCGGCTCATGTTTGTTTCTGCCGTTGGGGGCAGGGTTCAGGGAAATGCCCTCGACCGACTTTTAAAGGGTTGGCTACCATAGTAAAAGACGATCGATGTTCGGTGTTCAGCGACGGTTCTGCACGTACCAGCGTTGGCTGTCTGGCAGTGTCCCGCGACTGAGGGTGTCGTCCATGTGTCGTCCGCGTCTTGACATCGATGTTTCGGTTTCAGCGACGGGTTCTGCACGTACCAGGGCTTGGCTGTCTGGCATGTCCCGGCGACTGAGGGTGTCGTCCATTTGGGCCCGTCCCGCTTTTGACTGTCGGTGTTTGGTTTGTCAGCGACGGGTTCTGCACGTAACCAGGGCGTGGCTGTCTGGCAGTGTCCCGGCGACTGAGGTGTCGTCCATTGTGTGTCTTTCCCTGTTTTTGTCTAAGGTGAGGGGGTAAAGTAGCGAAAATTCGGGAGGGCTGTGTAGTTGGTTGTTTGTAGATATCATGGTTTCATCAACTTTTGTGTTTCATTTCCCCGGGAACGGGAGATTTCCTTTAATTTGAGTTTTTTATTGCAAAGATTCTTTTTATGTGAATTTGGCTAAGAGGAGAGATTTAAATGTCGGAATTTTGAAGAGAAGAAAGAGATATGACTTGAAATTAAGGTCGAGGAAAAAACCCTACATATGGGAATGAAGTAAATGTGCATTCCGTTCTACCTGATACAGATAGGGGGAATGTGTTACAGCGGTATTTATGTGCTAAGACAATATGTTGTACGTGGAGTGGTCGCGTGTACAGAAATACTGGTTTCAAGTTTGATAAAGATTGTTATTTTCGGTGTATGTTTGGGATCGGAGACGGGGAAATTTTAATATTTAAAAAAGAGACGTCACGCGGTGCGTGCTAGGAGGGCAGACTGCTTGTGATGTGTCTGGCTGTTGAGGGTTTTGATAGGGGACGGGTGGGGGTACCTCGGATAGACACGTCTTGTGGAAGTTCACTTTTGGTGTTTGCACTGGAATTAAACCGGGTTGGATGGGGAAAGGAAAATTAGGATAGTTATAAATAAAGAGTGTTTGTTTTTTTAAATATTATAAAGATTTGCAGTGAACCATGTTTTTGTTAATCAATAGTAGTATTAATACTTGTATAGGTTTTACATTAAAATAGAAGGGAAAATAGCAATGAAATTAAAAATGTTTAACCTTTACCAGCCATCGTACAAATTGGTACAGGTTTCTTCCCTGAGGCAGTCGCCCATCCGGGTACGGACGACAGCTACACTGCCGTGTTACCCCATCACACGACGGAACAAAAAATCCTACACTTCCATGAAAAGGCCAAGGGAAATAGCGCTGTAACTAGCTTGGGATGTTGGAACGAGTTTCGACCATACTTTCAGTGGCCTAATTGTTTAAAAAAAATTGGGCTGACCCGCGGGAGCAAAAATGAAACCAAGTAACCAATTTACCCCGGTAAAAACTGCCACGGGGGAGGGGGATTGGGTTTTTCAAAATTTTTTTTTTTTTTTTTAAAAAAATTTTGATAAACCCAGAAAAATTTTTTTTTGGATTTTGGGGGTTAAAAAAAAAGGGGTTAAAAAAAATTTTGGGAAAAAACCCAAAAAAAAGGTTTTTTCCCGTGGTAAGTGGTTTTCCTCCTTTTGGTTTTCCCCAAATACGGAAATTTAAAAATTTTTTTTCAAAAATTTGGCAAGGACGGAACTTTTAATTAAAAAAAGAGTGTCACCTCTCAGGGGGCCTATGTGATTTCTGCGGTTGAAGAAGGACGGGGGGCCCGGTGCACTTTTTTTCCTTTTGGTTTTTCAGAAAAACCGGGGGTCAAAAAAAAAGGGTATTTTTAAAAAAAAATTTTTTTTGAATTTTATTAAAATTTCGGTAAAAATAGGGAAATTAGTTTTGTTCTTTTGGAAAAAAAATAAAAAAAAATGCAGTTGTTTAATAAAAAAAAAATTTAAATTAAAAGTGGAAAAATTTTCTTCCCGGGGGATGAATCCGGGAAGGGCCAGCGTCCCTGGTTTACCCCCTCCCGACGGCAAAAAAATTTTTAATTTAAAAAGGGTAAAGGGGAAAACCCTTTAACAGTTTGGGTGTTAAGTTTTAATACTTTATTTTTGGTTGTTTAAACGACTGGGTGCCCAGTTTCAAAATTTCCGGCAGCATGTGGTCCGGAAAATGAAAGCCTTTCGAACGGAAACCCAAAAAAATGGAGGTAAAAGGGAGGTTAGGTTTGTTTTTTTTAAATAACAAGTGCTTTTTGTAAGTAATAAAAAAAATTAAAAGAAAACGGGCGCACGGGAATGACCCAAAACCGGGGGCCCCAGGGAAGACGTTCCTGGACGGCTGGGTTTAAAAATTTTTAAAATTTTCACGGGGCCCGGGTTTTATTTTAAAATTTTTAAAAACACGGGCAAACCCCAAAGAGTTTTCGCCTTTGGGTTTTAAGTTTTGGCACGCTGGGTCCTTTGTCACCTGATTTTGCATGGGGGCGAAAAGGAAAAAGGTGGCCCGGTGTATATTATTTTTCCACAGCCCGAGGGTGCAGCCTCAAACCTTTATTTTGTCAAAAAATTTTAAACTTTTTGGGTTTGGGGGCCCCCCGGGTTTCCCGGGTTTTTGGCCCCCCCTCCGGTTTGGGGGGCCCCGGTGGGAGGGAACCCCCTCCCCACTTCACCCCCCCCCTCTCTCCAATAGCGCCCCGGGGGAGGTTTTGGTTTTTCCCCGGGCCCCTTTACCCATTTGGCTTTTCCTTTTAAATTCCTAGGGAACGTTTTGGGGCCCCGGTTTTTTTTTTTTGGGGGTGTGGTTGTGGTGGGGGGGGTTTTTTGAGAAAAGTTTTTTTGTTTGGAAAATTTTTGTTTTTGGCGGTGCAATTTACCCGCCAAGATCCCTTTTTAAAATTTTGGGGAAAGGTTTCCTTTGGGTGGGGGTTTTTTTTGGTTTTTTTTTGGTTTTTTTTGAAATTTTTTTTTGGGTTTTTGGTGTCTTTTACCCGCCAATTTTGGGATGAATTTGAAAGAAAACTTTTGGGGTTCGGGTTTTTTGAAAAATTTGTTGAACTTTTGGGGTTAAGTTTTGGTTCCGGGGTTTTCCCGTATTTAGCTTTCTTTGGGCTTGGGGGTTGGTTATGTTCCCGTTTGAAAGGGGTTAATGAGTATTTCCCCCCCTGCCTTCGGGTATTCCCTTGGTGGGGATTTTTTTTTGGGGGCCCCGGAAGGGTTGATTTGTCACAAGGGCCGGGATACTAACCCATGTCTGATGGGTCGTTTTGAAGATTTTTGATTTTTTGGTTTTTTTTTTTTTTTGTTGTTTTTTTTTGTGTGTGGGTGGAAACGCCTAGTGTGTGGATAAAAAGGTTTTGGGTGTTTCATCCCCATTTTTGGGGTGAGAGTGCTTGGAATGCAAATAAAGCCCTGTTTGTGCACTTATTTTCTTTTTGTGTTTTTTTTGGGGGCTTCAATTTATAAAAGGGGAAAGGGGGTTTAAGGGAATATTAATACAAAATTTAAAACCCCCTGTCTACTGTTTTATACATGACAACCTTTCCCCCTAACATTTTTTTGGGCGGGCGGGTTACTGCGCGCTGCCTCCACGTCTCTTTCCCTGTAACTGTTTCTCTCTTTGTCTCTCTCCTCCTCTGACTGGGGGTTCTCTCTCCTGCTGCCTTCTTCTGCGTTTTTCACTGTCTCGTCTCCGCCCTCTTTTCGTTTGTTTTTCACTTCCTCTGCGTGCTCTCTGTCTGACTGTCCTCGTTCTTCATCTTCGTCCTTTTTCTGTCGTCTCCCTCCACTTCTCTTACCTGTCTCCTTTTTCGCTCTCTCTTTGGCATCTCTTTCTCTCTCTGCCCTTTCTTTTGGGGCGTCGTCATCTTCTGTCTCTCTCTCTCTCTCCTCTCTCTTTTCCCCCCCCTCTCCTCTCCTCTCTCTCTCTCCTCTCATCTCTCACCCCATCGACCTGCTAGAGCAGGTTTTCCACTGCGAAACTGCCTAACAGTCGGGCCTTCACCTACACACAACCAGGGATGTCACCATCTGCACCATACCTTAATACTTTCACCACCTGGCACCAAACCCTAGATATATGACCACCGGGCACCATACCTTAGATATATTCCCACCGGCCCCATACCAATATAGTCACCCCTGCACCAACCTTAATATATTCACCCCCTGGCACCAACTTTAGTTTATGCCCCACCTCACCAATTTTAGATATATGTCACCACCTGGCACCATACTTTAATACATTCCCCACCGGGCCCATACCTTTAAATATGTCACCCCCTGCCACACCTTAAATATGTCACCACCTGGCACACACCTTAAAAAAAATTCCCCCCCCGGCACCATACAATATATGTCACCACCTGCCCAAATACTTTAGATAATGTCACCGCCTGGCCCCATACCTTAATATATGTCCCCCCCTGGCACCAAACCCTTAATACATGTCCCCCCCTTTCCCCATACCTGCCGTGTAAGTACTGTCTGTGCAACCTCTTGGGGCACTACAAATCGCCTCCCATATGTTCCGAGGTTTTGACGTCTGACAGTTCACCCCCCTGACAGTCATTTGACTACAGACTCAGCTTTATTTGAATTCCCTCCCTGACATCATTTATACAATTCACTTAGTTGACGTTCACTACCCTGCAGTCTTTTGACTATAGTTTCAGTTTTAGTTGACATTTTAACTACCCTACAGTCATTTGGCAAAATTTCATTTTTAGTTGACAGTTAACTACCCGCAGTCATTTGCTATAATTCATTTTTAGTTACATTACTTCCCGACTCATTGGCAATGGATTCAGTTTAGTTGACATTCACTACCCTTAAAGCCACCGCCAGGGATTCACTTGAATTTCTTTGGATTCCTCATGGGATGGTGAAGGGAAGGGGATATGATGAGTGGTCAGGTGATTGGGGGGTGTTGAACAGTGTGGATGACAGTAAACAAGGGAGTTTCTGTGATTGGGGGTGTTTTAACATGGGGATACATAAACAATGGATGTTCATGTATTGTGGGGTGTTAACAGGGGGGATGACCAAACAAGGAGTGTGTCAGTGTGATTGTGATGTGTTAAACATGGGATGACAAAAACAATGGATGTGGAGGACTTTGTGTGTGCACACATGGGGGGAAGGGGTATCCTCACCAAGATGCAAATTTTCGGGGACTGGGGGGGGGGGAATCAAGAAAAACTGTTGGAAATAAAATCTTCACAAAAAAACCCTCTTTAAAAAGTATAAAAAAAGTGGTCTTGGAAAAAAAAAAAAAACGGTCGCATATTGGAAAAGGGGATCTGAGCAATGCACCCCAAACAGCTGACCGCGCATTTTTACACAAACGTGAGGGGGCGCGAACACAGACGCTCAGTGTAAACGGTTTCCCTTTTCGAAAACGCTCTCTTTAAAAACGAAAAAGATCGCAAAAAGTGATATAAAATTCGCAGCAGACATCGCCTAAACACAAGGCCCCCCAAACAACGGCAGTTTGGGGGGGGCAACCAAACAGCCATCGCTTCACTGCAAACTGACATGGCCCAACGGCGGTCACTCGTATCGAACAACGCTTGTCGCAGCAGACAAAACAAATCACTGCACAAGGGTGCTCAGGGGGAAACGGTGGGGGGGACAACGAATGATGACAACTTCGTTTTTAAGGGGGCGAGCTCAGCTATAGACGTTGTTTTTCTTTACCACATAACAAATGGGATTTTTACAATTTTGGGCAAGTTTGGGAGAGGTTGTTTGCTTATCCATCGTAACAAAAAGATTTTTTTTTCAGCTGGTGCAAGTGGGAAACCCAAATTTTAAAATTTCCATTACTCCATTGGGATAAAGGTTTTTGAACTTTTTAATAAATCATTGTCATTTTCTTCTCTCTCCTCTGTTCCTCTTCTCTCGTCTCTCTGTCCCGTCGTCTCTCTCCCTCTCCTCCTCTCTCCCCCTCTCATCTCTCTCCTCTCTCTTTTCTCTCTCTCTCTCTCTTCAACCCACTCTTTAACCTATGTATCGACAAAAAACATTTTTGCAATGTTTCAAAAAAAGCAAAAAATCATTCCCATTTCAAAACAGGTGACAGCTCAGACCCTGCAACTACAGAGCATCTCAATCATTTCCACTTTTCCAAAAACCCTTTGGGAAAAAAACAAAAAAAACACACATTACACCCCCTAAAAACATACCATTTCTTCATCCCAAAACATCCGGGTTTTGACACAACCATTCATGCCCACACCCAATCCCTGGGGGATGACGGGTAAACAGCATTAACAAAAACAGATATTGTGGGCCTATCATTGATTTCAAAAAACATTTGATGTGTAGACCACAAAACCCTTCTTTTTAGAAAATTAAAATTTTAGCTTTCCCAAGAACTTACCTTTTTTACTCATACTCCAAAAAGGCAACAATGGTGAACTTAATACAACTTTCCTTTATTTCAAACACTTTCCATGGATCCCACAAGGCTCTCTTGGTCCCTTATATTTACAATTTTTTATCAAAATCTACCCTTTCATATCACATCCACCTGTGAACTTTTGCTGATACACAACAACCCACAAATCATTCTGATGTTCGTTCTTTCCAAAATTTCAAGAAAGTCAATGACTCTAAAGGACTGAACTAAACAATTCGCCACCCTCAAAAAAAAAAAACCCCGCTTACACAACCAACAAAAAAGACAAATCTCACTATTGAATTTCCTCCGGGGCACTTTAAAAAAGAACCTGTTGAACAGGTTTTCAACCTCAAAGTGCTGAATAACAATTGATAGCAAATTAGCTGGCAAGCTCACATAACCTCACTGTCAAAAAAATCTCTCAGAAAATCTATCAAACCCCCAAAATTTAAAAGCTTCCTCGACCTCATTCACGCAAACTCTTTTTTTAACTCAATTTAAACTGCATAACTTGGGCCCACTCAGGACTCTGCAGCGCTATTACCCTCAAAAACCCTTTCTAAGCCTACACAAGCGGCACTCAAAATTAGTTCTCCTAAAAAACAAAACTCCTAGACTCAGACTAAAAAAAGGTTCAAATTCTCCCCTTAAGTCTGAATTTAAAAACAACACAGGGACATAAGCAAAAAATTAGTCTGGGGAAGGGACCCCCTCAAAATTTTCACAATTCTCAATTAATTCCTCAAAGGGCCTACCCCAAAATACATTCCCGTTCCTAGAATTGACTTAAAAAATCCAGTTTAACAATTCAGTTTCCCGTCAATGGAAAAAAAAAATCGCTCCCTGGTCATCCCAAACAACACCAAAACACACAACCTTCAAACACCATTATTTCATCCATCTTTTTGTAAATACCGCATACCGCCAAAACCCCCACCAACCACTACCGCCCTCTTTTCCTTTCGTATAACCTGATTATTTTGAAAGTGATTTATACTTGAAAAACACACTACCGTTTAATAAGTTTTTAAAATAATGGCCCGTGTATGTGTGTGTGTGTGTGTCGGGTGTGTGTGTGTGTGTGGTGTGTGTTGTGTGGTTTGTTGTGTTGTGTTTTGGGGGGTTGTGGGGTGGGTGGTGGTGTGTTTTTCCTACCCCTTCCCCCCGTCACTAGTCGTAAAACTTGATTCTTCTGTACTTTCTTCTCTGCCTCGTTCTGTCTGTTGTCTGCTTCTCTCCTTCCCCCGGCTCTGTCTCTCACGGTTCTCTGGAAGACTTTTTTATTATCTCTATACACCCCCTCCCCCTTTTAAACCCGAGGTGACGGCTACAAAATGCATTTTTTTCTCCATTTTTTGTTGTGTGGTGGGTTTTTTGTGTGTGTGTGTGTGGTGTGTGTGTGTGGTGTGTTGTGTGTGTGTGCGTGTGAATGGTTTTAGTGTGGGGTGTGGTGTTGGGGGTTTGGTGTGGTTGTGGTGTGTGTGTGTGTGTTGGTGTTGTGTGGTGTGTGTGTTGTTGGGGATGTGTAAGTTTTGGTGGTGCGTGTTAATGGTGTTGTGTGTTTTGTGTGTGTGTTGTGTGTGTGTTGTGGTGTGGGTGTGTGTGTGTGGGTTTTGTGGGGGTGTGTGTGTGTGTGTGTGGGTGTTTTCCTTCCCGGGGCTTTAAAAAACGATTTTCTTTCAACTCCTTGGGATCTTTTTTATTGTCAGCATTCAAAAATTCTTTCCCCCACCCCAATCTCGCCTCTTTCTCCCTCTCCCCCCCCCCTGCCCCCCCCCCCCCCCCCCCCCCCCTCTCTCCCCTCTCTCCCCGCCCCCTTCCCTCCTCCCTTTTGCTCATGCCTCTTCCCCCCCCCCCCCCCCCCCCGCTTTTTTTCTCTCTCAATTTCATTTATTTAAAAAATTCCATGTCAATTTTTGTTCTACCCTTTTTCAAACTTCTTTTATTGCCCCATTTATTTTTCTTGTTGACCCTACTCAGGGGAGGACTGGGGAAAAAAGACATCTGCTTACTATTACCTCGTTTAAAAAGAATTTTTTTCTTTTCTTGTCTTGTCTTGTCTTGTCTTTTTTTTCTCTCCCTCTCACCTCTCTCATCTTCTTTCCCTCTCCCCCTCTCTCTCTCTCCTCCTCCTCCTCCTCTCTCTCCTCTCTCTCTCTCTAACCCCCACACACACACCACACACACACACAACCCCACACACACACCACACACACACACACACACCACACACACCACACACACACAACCAAACCCCACAACACACTTGCACGTTGCCACAACACACACAAACCGCACACAGCATACATACAAACAAGACAAAGACAAAATTCTTTTTTTACGGATAATAATAACACTAAAGTCTTTTTTTTCATCCGCCCCCCCCATTGGGACTACAACATGCATGAAATCAATTAATGTAAGAAATCAAAAAAGCAAACAAAGCGTCATGTAATCTAGAGGAACATCAAATGAAAAAAGGAAGATAAATGAAAACAAAACAAAAAAAAAGAATAATAACAAAACTACAAAAAAATAATAATAACAAAAAATAAAATAAAATAAAAATGAGAATAATAATAATGAAGAGGGAAGGAGAGAGCGGGGTAGGGAGTGAGGTGGGCTGGGGAAATATATGTAAGTGTACTACAACGTACAAGATTGGCATGTATGAAAACAGACAGTGAAGTGAATATGACAAAGGCATACATATTTTTTTAACACACAAATACACGCACGTTTGCACGCAGGGGAGAGAGAGGGGAAGAGAGAGAGAGAGGAGAGAAGAGAGAGAGAGGGGAAGAGGAGAGAGAGAGAAGAAAAGAGAGAGAGAAAAGAGAGCAAGGCAACCACATGCATTCATTTTTCGCAAGGCATGAAAATACGTAGAACGTATTAAGCAAAGTGAGATGACATTGGGGAGGGGGGGGGGGGGGGAAAAAAAAAAAGAGAGAGAGAGAGAGAGAGAGAGAGAAGAAGAGAGAGAGAGAGAGAGAGAGAGAGAGAGAGAGGGGAGGAGAGAGAGAGGAATGGAAGGAAGGGGGGGGAAACAGCATGAGATGTAATGATTTGAAATGGAACTGTACTAAAACGTACAATAATTAGCCTGAAAAAACAGACAGTAAAATGAAAAATGACAAAGTATGTACCGGGAAATTTGAACATACACACGCAAATGCACAGACAGAAAACAGAGACACACACAGAAGAGAAGAGAGAGGAGAGAAGAAAGAGAAGAGAGAGAGAGAGAGAGAGAGAAGAGAGAGAGAGAGAGAGAGAGAGAGAGGACACCAAGACAAATTTCTTTTTTACGAAGGATAAAACAAAAGCATGACGTGCTTTTTACATCATCGTCCTGAGTAGGGACTACAACAAATTAACAAAAAAAAA
>JAFLJL010006776.1:0-11202 GCA_018398815.1 Conus ventricosus
GGAGGGCAAAAAAGGCTGGTGGTTCGTTCCCAGGGGAAAAGGGGGATTGGGCCCAGCAGAGGGTGAAAGTGTTACGGGGACACTGGTGTTAAGGGGGTAGTACGAACAACGCTGGTAAAAGGGGGTTTTGACAGGGCAAATCCAACCTGTACTCTAATCGAGGCCTGTAGGGATTTTCCCCAGTTGCTAAATAAAAGTAGTACCCTTATTCTCAGGCATTGTTGCTTTGGGTGATGGAAAAACCCCTTCATGTTTTGTCATTGGAAATATTCCAGGTGAAGGGATCCGGGGGACCTGAGTTTTTAAATGCTACAGGGGCAGCATTTCAAACACGGAGCAAGAAGGGGGAAAAAGGGTTGAAAACCGTTAGTCATTCCAGAAGGAAGCACATAATGTGTCCCCTGAGGTTTGGGGCCCCAGGGGAACAAGACCCTTCGCTCGTGAAGTTTTGGGGGTTTGGCAAGGGTGGAGAGAAACGGAGGTTAGGGATGAGACAAAAATTCTTGTGAAAGGCGGGGTTGTACGATTTTCCAAAGGGGGAAAGAAGGTAAGGTGCCCCACTCAGTTAGAGGTACACGGGTTTATCGTGCACTGTCATGTCAGTGGGTTTACGGTCGCTATGGCGGGTCTCTGGGCACCAGAAAAAACAGCTGACCAAATCTTTGTGACTTTCTTTGGGCCAGGACAATGGCAGACTCAAGGTTTCTGATTCATTGAGTGTGAAAAGGGTCACCCACAAGGGGGGTAAAGAGGAAGGCGCCTTTTAAAACACCCCCCTTTTTTTGACCACCGTTAGGGGGGTGGCATCGATCTGATTGGCCCAAAGCGCCCTGTTCCCCAAAAGGGGGGCCAAAAGGGATGAACATGTACGTTTGCAAAGGAGGTTTGCAGGAGGCAGGGTCGTTCAGAAGAACAATATGACAGGAAAGGGGAGGAAGAATCCCCCAAGGGGAGATAAGTCCGGTTTTGTTCCCCCAGATCACAACGTCTGTGCATTGGAAAGGCATTCACCCCATGAAAAAAAGGTCGGTGGGGTTACCCAATTGATTTAATGGGAAACTAAAAACTTTTTCCATGCGAATTTTCTCCCCAAAAATATTCAGGGAGACTCAGACTAGGCGCAGCGCAAAACATTGAGAGGGAAAGGAAACCCAGCAGAAGAAGGGGGGGATTTTGTTGCTAGTTTCCAGAAGAGTCTACAGGGAGTGTCACGTAGAAGGGCGCAGTAGGGGTTCCCAGGGGTTTTTTTGGGCGGGGGGCGCCAAAAAACCAAAAGGGGAAGGTGGGAAATATGAATTCAAAGGACCAAAGACCAAAACAGAAGTCGGGTCGCTAGGTTTATTGGGTTATAGGGAGTTTGTTCCCAAATTTCGCAGCAATCAGATCTCTGTGATTTTGGGCAAGGGAGGGAAACCGGCAGTGGTGATGGTCAGACCTGCGAGCAAGCACTGCAGACGGGCTGGGAAAGATAGGGTTCCCCTCCCCTCTTGAAGCTACCAATAGCCCAAAAATTTTTGTTGCGGGAAGATGCATCGGTGGTGGGTAGGCCAGTATTTTTACAGGGGCATGAAGGGGTCGAGTTCCTGTGAGATATGCTAGCGGGAAGTTGACAAGTGTGAAGAAGGGTACGCAACGGTAGAAGAAGGAGTGTTTAGCTGTTGTGTTGGGGCCGGCAGAAATTCCACAAAAAACTTGTATGGGAAGAGTTCGTGATAGGGGACTGATCATAAACCCACTAAAATTCCTGCAGGAGGCGCAGTGTTGAAAACAGCAGAGTTCTGCGTTGGGCAATGGCATTGCAGCCCTACAGGTACCGAGTGCGTACATTCCAGGTCAAACGAATGTCGGAGCTGACTATTTAAGCCGTGTAGTCTAGCAAGCTGCAATCAGAGGAAGTCAGTCATATCCGGGGTTGCTTTGTTGATAATATGTGTTGATTACAGTTATGTTTATTTGATATGGGTTTTATTCCCAGTTGGCTATGGTTATATTTTTTGTGTGAGACTTTTTCATATTGTCTTTGTGAGACTTGTTCATGTGAATGTAGTTATGCTTGGAGCATACAGCGCCTTGTGTGTAATGCATTATTTGCAATAAGTGAGGATGGAGATTCCTCAGTGAAGTGTCATGGATCGTGATCATTTATATTGTGCTTTTCATAAGAATTGTGAAAAGGAGAGATGGAAATCCGCGTAGTAGGGGAATTGCATAAGTGCGCACAGAGGTCGTTATTAAAATGAATTGAAATAACGCAAGAGCGCACGTCAATGAAACTCATTGGAGTGGTATCCACTAATGATATATTTTATAATTTATAAACCCTTGGTTGTTTAAAATATTTTCAAACTTTGCACGTGTAGCTGTGTGTCAGCAAATTTTGGTTGTTGTCCTTTTTTGTACCGTTGTTTTGAGACAATGCGGAGCATGGTCTTTTGCAAGGGGAAAATTTTCACGGACAAAAATGAAAAACCCAACTCGTGGAGTCGCCAGCCAATTTGGGTTTGGACATAAGCTTGAACTCAAACATTCTAGGGCCACATAGACGGGCCCATGGTTCGGATCCGGCCAATTAGCTTAGTGGAGAGGCTTCACGGAGACGGTCCGACCCACCCAGACAGACTAAGCGTTTTGACCCCACGCCTCGATGTCAGCGAGACGAGTCGTAGCGCCTGGCTCCGGTCATCTGGCCAATTTGTTGGAAACCAGCGTCATTGTTAGTTTGACGTCGTGGCGCCTACCCAGACTCAGCTAGCCAATTTAGAGTGACCAGTGTCCACGAGTTAGCCACACGGCGCCAGTTAAGTAGGAAGGGGGGAAGGTAGTGTGTGGTGGGGGGTGAAATCTAGCTAATCAATTAATGACCAATTGACCACCACAGAGAGTAAGGTGTGTAGGCGTGACTGTCATGATTTGAATATCAATGGAATTAGAGGGAGATAACTTCGGGGTGTCAGGGGTAAAAATACTGACCAATGGTACTCGCCCTTTTTGGACAGATCGGAACCAATAAGAAGGATGTGAGAGTGAGAGAACGGGGAAGGAGGGGGAGAACGAACAGAGAGACAAGAGAGAGAGAGGTCTGAGGGTAATCTCTGAGGAGAGAAAAGCAGAGAGATGAGGGGAGGAGAGAAGAGAACCAAGTTGAGAGATTAGCATGAGATAGTCTGCAGAGGAAGGACTGAGGAGAGATGTGGAGAGAGAGAGAGTTGCTAACTAATGAAGAAGAAAAGAAAGAAAAGAAAAAAAGAAAAGAAAAGCAACCATGTCCATTGATAAGAGCAGACTAGAAGAGAGAGAGAGAGAGAGTGCAATGCGTTAATGCAGGAAGAAAGAAAGGAGAACAGATCGATGTTGATAGTCACTGTTCTATCCTAACCGGGGGTTCGACCTCATACCTGCAGCGTCACTTCGCCAAGCAGAACCACAGACCAACGCCAACAGTCTCACCTGACCAGGCGCCATCAGACCAAAACCAGTGCCAGCAGTTGTGTCGTGTTGTGAAAGTGACAGTGAAAAGAAAAGGAAAAGAAAAGAAAAGACAGTGATTCGTGAATAGTTAAGATCACCTGGCCAGGTAAAGTAGAAATCTGTTTATACCCGGGTTAGTTAATGATGTTTTAGATAAATGATTTTGTGAAGTTCAGGAAAGAGAGAATGTTTTATTTCATTTGATTCCATATGCATTGATGTTTCGTTCTATGAACATGTGTAGTAAAGTTATAGACTTTACTAGTGGTTTGATGTGACGAATGCATGATATATGAATGAGATCGTAAGCAAGCTGTGAGTGTGTTTGGGCTGTGCGCTAGTCCTTCCTCCACTGACATTACACCGAGGTTGACAATATGGGATAGCCAGCATGAAAGTGGGAAGATATGGAAAATGAACAGGAAAAAAGAAAAACATTAGAAATTGAGATTGATGGAATCAGCTGTGTAGTTTGACAGCATAAATATGCAGCAAGGTCAATAAAATTTAATAAATCAGTATACTTTTTGAAGGCAAGCTCAGTATTCTTTCAATGTTTGAATTAACTTGCTGTTAATGGAGGTGTGTGTGTGTGTGTGTGTGTGTGTGTACTTGAATTTGACTGTGCTTCCTGATGACTCGCTATGATTTTACAAGGGAGCCCCACTCTCCCTTGGGCACCTGTGTCGCCAGAATGATCATGGTAACCAGTAATAACACAAGAACTAATGTAGCACTTCCAAAGATTGGCAGATTGTGTGTTTTGGGTTACAAAGAGTTGATTTTTCTTCTTGTTATCCCCCTCAGTTTACGGTGATATATTTTGTTTTTGTTTAGTTTGTTGAATGTAACAACTGCTGTGTTAGCGAAAGACAAGGCAGGATAAAATAAATCGACAAAACAAGGTGGACATAATGATTATTTCGTACACAGGCAAAACTTTAAGTGTCAATGGGTTGCTGAATCTGGAGACTATTTGATCTTTCTCCATCTTCTCCAGGATAGGATGATACATCTTGAAAATTATAAAGCACAGGGGTTTTTTTTGTTTTTTTATTTTGTCTGCTATGAGTTTTCCTCAATTGGAATTTGAAATGCCAGAAATAAAACAGAACATTTCTGATCATAATGTGTGTGTGTATGTGGGGGTGTGTGTGTGTTGTGTGGTGTGTGTGTTAGACGACTGCCCAATGTGTGTTCATGCGTAATCTGTTATTTTGCCTTTTTTTTCTTTTTTTTAATAATGTGAAAGTTATAGTGGTGGTGGTGTTTTTTAATCTCCCTCCCCTTTTCAAACCTGTTCCCGAAGTGCATAAAGACTGATGCACCCGAAGACTATGTCAGCACTGCGGGAAAAAACCATCGCCAATCTTTGGTTTGCAGAGGAATCGATGGCCTGGTATTTGTTTACCAAGAATTCACCAAGCTTGTGGACTGGGGCCAGTTTTGTTAATCACTGAACAACGTACAGTCGACAAATCACTTGAGGAAAGCATGGTTGTCTGACAAATTAACGTGTAATAAATCTTTAAAGGCTTAACTTTCCCAACTTGAACAGATGTCCCGTTAGCAGTGGCAAGATATCTGTCTGAAAAGGCACGCCCCTGACCAAGTTTGCGGGTTCAAACCCGGCAGCGCTAGGGAAAAAAAAAAGTTGGCTGTAGAATGACATCTGGGAATCATGACCGGACGCGGCCCACCCCCTTAGAGTGTAAGGACTTCAGGCTGAAGTACTTTCAAAGGGACGATTTCTTCTCTAAAAACCTTCTGTTGTCAAGCTCTCCCTAGACTTTCTTCTACGTAGTAGAAATGTTTAAAAAAGCAGCTTTTGAGCAACTTTAATCCCAACATTCCAACTCGATGTCGAAAGCAATTCGCGCCGATCTTCACGCATGGGATTGTGATTACTAGCTCCCCCAAATAGTAACAGGCAAGGATTGTGGATCTGTTGACAACAAATTCCGATGATCGTGATCATTCGCTTATAAAACCTAACTGCACGGTCATCAGGCGAAAAACTGGGGTCGGTGGACATCACAGTCATTGGACGGACAGTCGTTAAACCGTCGTTTGTTGAACGGGCCCCTGGACCATCCGCTGGCGATAGACCCAGAAACTGGAATGGTCCACGACATTGTGAGCCCTTACGCAAACAGCTGAGCGTCAGCTGACAGCAATGATTTTATACACTAAGACATAATAATGCATCTGTGACTTTCGCTGCAATGATGGAGAAAAGTCAAAATCATAATTTCTTTTCGAAACCTTATTGACACACAAATTTATTTTTGATTATTGTTGATTTTTTTCAAGCTGTGACAAGCAAAAAAAATATTCCTCTGTTGGTTAGAGTGCGTGTATTAAAATCAATTACTTAAGTGTTTATTTCCACCTAGTGCGTACTCTAATAACCAACAGTGTGAAACAGGCGTGAACATGCAGAACCCCCCTTTTCCCCCCTCGATTTCCTCTTGAAATCGTGGCGCTGTGTTTCTTCTGAAAATCTATTCTTCTGAATCTTCAGAACAGTGCAGTGAATTTTTTCCCCTATTTCACTTCTTAGCGGTTTCTGAGCCTTCAAATTGCAATATAGGCCATGTGATCTGTTTACATTAATTTGCAGCAATGTTTTGGAAACATTTTCTTCAAATCATTTTTGTGAAAGTATGTAATAACCTAGGAAAGGCCCATGTATGCATAAAGTATTTCAACACATGTCATTCATATGACAATTCAACATAGTAGTGCTGTAATGTAATTCTACAATATAAGCAGACATTCATAGACATAATGATGGCATTAGGGTATTCCAAGCAGAAGGAACCAAAACAAACGAACAAAAACAGGGAGAGACAGAGAGAGAAGGAAGGGAGAGAGGACAATAGTGGGGAGGGGAAGGGGGATGGTAGACGAGAGTGGGAGTGGGGATGAGCGACTTAATGGTTAGACGGTGTATTCAGTGACTTGTTTACAGAAGATTTTGGGCGAAGGGGTTTGTTGACGATGTTTAATCGAATAATCAAATTATTGAGACAAAAAATGTTTACGTGAACGTTTCTTGAAAAGTTTTAACGTATTCGTATTCTGTAAACTCGGTGGAAGTGAGATCCAGACATATGGTCCAAAGTAGGCTATGCTTGTTTTGTATTGATCAATGCGTGGGTAGTGGAGATGGAAATTCTTCGAGCCAGAAGAGCTGTTCAATCTTGTAAAAGGGGCACTGATGTAACATGACAATGGTATCTGTCAGTATTGTAAACATAAATGATGCCTTGTTGAAGTAAAGCGCTTACGCAGGGAAGTTGTTCAGTGCTTTTAGCTTTTCATCTGTTGTTAGAGGTATGGCTAGGGGGAGTAGCTTTGCTGCACGCTATGGAGGAAATTCAGCCCTTTTTTTTTTGTTTTTGACATCACTGTTAATGTCCCATACTGTTGAAGCGTAACTGATATGTGACAGTTTAACGCACTACTGTTGACATAGCGCTTTAATTGAGTTAACAGGAGCATGTTTTCTTTTTAGAATATCTTGCTTTACATTATATGAGATAGGATCGCTATTTCAGTTCTTTCTCTATCGTTATGCCTGAAATATGGCGCTTATCTACTGGTTTGTAGAACTGGGTTAAGTAAAGAGGGGGTCAATTGGTGCTTTTGGCGGATGGCTAAATCATAGACTTGGTCTTGGCTGGTTGTGTGACCGCTGATTTGAATCATACCAATCTGACACTTATTTAGACTCTCTTGGAGAGACTTTCTATTGCTTGTAGATCACTACCATTTGTTTAGAGTGACAAGCTTGTAGATCACTACCATTTTTTTTAGAGTGAAGTCACCACAAATAAATCTGTCGTGACCTTTTCACTGATATGGACGATGGTACATCACTGTTTGCGATGCAGAATAGAGGAGGCCTAGCAATGAGCCCTTTTGGGACTCCATGTCTGATAAAGTCTGTAGAGGAGGTTTTGCCATTAAGCACCACTTAGGAAGTCCTATCATTCAAGTATGATTTGGGAATAATGAGACTGTCGATGAATGGTTCAAGTAGACAGAAGCCCCTAAAAGAATGGAATGATCAACAAGATCAAATGCCTTTTTTCAGTCAAAGACAACTCCTGTCATTTCTGATTGGTTCATATTTGAAAGCCCTGAGTCAAGAGACAGACAGGGAGAGAGAGAGAGACATGCCCGGGTATAACGAGCAATCAGACAGAAATTCGTTATAACCGGGACGTCAGTTGTAATGAAAGCCCCGGGTATAACGAAGTAAATTTGAATGTCCCCGGCGAAATTTGTTATAAACGGCTTCGACTGTATATCTGTGTGTGTGTGTGTGAGAGAGAGAGAGAGGAGAGTGCATGCGTGCGTGTGTGTGTATGTGTGTGTGTGTGTGTGATCAGTGTTATCAAAACGAATTATTCCAGATTAACTTAGACTGACCCCGCCAGAGCAAATAAACAATGGAGCATATCCCGACTTCAGCAAAGCAGGGCTGTCCCAAGGAAGGCACACATAGAACCATAACCACGGCCTCAGGAATCACACTCGTGAGACACTGCCCGTGGAAACACCACGCCACCAGGGAGCCCGACAACGACGTTCTTACTCAAGACTTGGTCTGGAACACACGCTACAACTGCAGCACGGAAGCAGGATTGTCTGGATGAAGTTTGTGACGGGATGCACAGCGGACCTTCCGCAAAACGGGGTAAAGGGATCCAAAGATCACCACTGAGAGGGATTTAATTGAATAGAGTACTCCCCTCGGTTCACCGAAACAAGTGGTTCTGACTGACCTCATAGTGCCATATCAAAACCAAATGGACAAGCTCACCCTCTACAAGACTGAGGAGTGTCCCAGTCCAGCCAGCAGCTTGAGAAAAAGTTCTATGATGCCGCCTCGTCTGTCTGTTTCTGTCTCTCTCTGTTTGTCCCGGCTGTCTGTCTGCCTGTCTCTCTCTCTCTCTCTCTCTCTCTCTCTCCTCCCTTCTCTCTCTCTCTCCTCTCTCTCCTCTTTGGAAAATCGAAAAAAAAAAAGAAAAAAAAAAGAAAATAAAATATTAAGTCCTTGTTTCATTTATGTTGTCTCTTTGTATAAGCAGTACATGACCGTGTGAGAGTGCCAGTACACCACAATTAGAACATTAACAAACCCAGACATTTTGTATCGAACACCAAAAAACTAAAATCAGCAAGACTATGTCCATTTGTAAGAGAAAAATGCAGACTACGCATGGGGTGAGAGGACTGCTTGGAAGGGGGGGAAAAAAAAAAAAAGAAAACTAGTAGTGGAAATAACTTTCTTTTTTTTTTTTTTTTTTGGGCAGATGAAGAGGACGTGTGAAGCAAACCCAAAAAAAGAAGAGGTGGATTTCGGCCTTAGGGGGGGGAAAAAATCACCGCCTTAGGTGCTCCATTGATCCGATAACTGATGCCACAAAAAAAAAAAAAAAAAACTTGAGAAAAAGTGGGTTTCCATGCCGAAACCTTTGCCCTAGAGGTTGAAGCTAGGGGGTTTTATAGGGTTTTATGCTTTCCATGCCGAAACCTTTGCCCCAGAGGTTGAAGCTGGGGTGTTTTTATAGGCTTTTGCTTTCCATGCCGAAACCTTTGCCCTAGAGGTTGAAGCTGGGTGTTTTTATAGGCTTTTATGCTTTCCATGGGCCCAAACCTTTGCCCTAGAGGTTGAAGCTGGGGTGTTTTTAGGGTTTACGCATGATCTCATGGAACAGGGTTTTCCATTTCGTGTCAGAAGAGGTTTCACCTTTTCTCCAACAAAGACGCAGTGTATTCACTTCCATAATTTCCGTCAGTTTTTCCAGATCTGAACTTCAAGTAGGAAATTCCCATTCCAGCTGTTAAAGGCCAAATTTCTGGGGGTCATTTTTGACCAGAAACTTTAAATTCTCAGCCACATCAAACACCTTTAAAACTGCTTGCCAGAAGCACTGAATATTCTGCGGGTCGTTTGCGCACACCCACTGGGGCGCTGATAAGAAAACTTTGCTGCACCTCACAGAGCCTTGGTCCGTTCCAAACTGGACCTTTCGGTTGTGCTGTCTACGGCTCCGCAAGATCGTCTTACCCCAAAACTCTTGGGACCCTATCCACCATCAAGGCTTCGTCTCTGTCTTGGAGCGTTCCCGCACCACCCCTGTGTAACCCTGTACGCAGAGGGGGGTGAACCTCATTGTCCAACCGCAGGCTGAAACTGTCTTTAAATTATTATATCCGACTGTTTTCAGAACCGCAGAATCCTGCCCATGACTGTGTCTTTGACCCTCCGTTCCAAAGTAAGTTTGAAAACAACCCGAAATGTATTCCGCCGTTTGGTCTTCGTATGCGCCTCACGTGCGAATGCAGGTCTAGACCTAGGAGTTGTGGTCGGATTTTCCAAGTTTCCGGATCAACCTCGTGGACCTTTTTCACACCAGAGATTCGTTTCGATCTTGCAGCTTTTTTTAAAGAGTTACCACTCTCTGGCGTACAAGGGATTGTATGCTGAGCTCTGTTCGAAATTCCCATCCTGTCAAAAAGTTTTCACTGACGTTTCCAAATTGAAGATGGGTGGCCTTGCAGCCTACTACCCGGGGCTCCTTCTCAGATACTGTTGGAAAAATATCCATTCAGATGCTTTGTCTATTCTGCTGAACTTACTGCTCTGGTTTTTGGCTTTGAAGATAATCTCGCATTCTTCGAAGAGGGACTTTCTGTTCTGTCGGGTTCGCAGTCAGCTTTGGAGGCCATAGCTGGCCGCAACCTTCGCATCCACAACTTTTACTTTTTTTTGAACTTTTTAGCAAGTTGAAGGGGGACGGTTACAACATTACTGTTGCTTGGGTTCCGGTCTTTTTGGCATCGGCGGGAACGAAATGGTTGATCGTTTAGGCCAAGAACGCCACAAGAGAGAAACTGTCCAACATTAAAATCCCCTGCTCAGATGTGAAACCCAAAATTAACGATTTTGTGAGAGACCTCTGGCAGGAGGATTGGAACACACAGAGAATAACAAACCTTTAGATCCGTCCAAACCTTAAGGACTTCCTCCCATCTATGTCGGGTGGTCGTAAAGAGGAAACGGTTCTGTGCCGGACTCTGGCCATTCGACTTTACCCATTCCCACCTTTTAAGAGTGAAGAACTCCGTGGTGCATTCCATGTCATGCGCCATCACAATGAAACATGTTCTTTTGGAGTGTTGGGACTTGCATGATGTGAGAAAACAAACATTTTACAGCGGAGTCTGTTATGTATCTTTATCTAGCTTGGATGAACACCCGACTACAGCATTTAAACACACGGATTTGTTCCATACCTGTGGTACTTTATTCAGCCTGTATCTCGCCATCTTGCTTACCGGAAGTCCCCCCTTTCCCCAATCTCCCACAACATTCATTCTTACCGAAATCATGCACAAACATGGGTATGACAAACTCTCCCCTTGTTGAAAATATGCTCTCAAAAATTAACTACAACACTTGAAACCCGACTAAATACTCAAACTTTACATTCAAACAATGGTGTTCTTTTTTAACATTACTTCTATATACTTTTTCCTTTTTAAAAACCCTTTTAATTAACTATAATACAGGTCTACTAATACTGTGCACTAGAATACTTTTCTTTTGTTTCTTGTCCCTTTTCTTTTTTTTTTTTTTTTCAAAAACCCCTTTTTCAACCTAACATAAAACAGTTCACTTGCTGTATTGTCTATCACATCGCATAGATTGGGGGT
>JAFLJL010006777.1:0-11216 GCA_018398815.1 Conus ventricosus
ATCCAGATTTCATCCAGGTCAGGGTTCCTAAATGCCCCTATCCTGTCAGTATTTCATCCAGGTCAGGGTTCCTAAATGCCCTATCTGTCAGTATTCATCCAGGTCAGGTTCCTAAATGCCCCTATCCTGTCAGTATTTTCTTTCCCTGGTGTTGCTGGTGCTGGAACCCGGCGCACCTCTGGATGGGTTGATGGCTGCTGTACGTCAACATTAAGCACCGTACTGATGACTGCAGTTCAAATCACAGTGTTCACTGCAGAACACAAACACAGCTTGCCATAAAGACTAACCACAAACACCAAGAACCCTCACAACCTTTCTGCAAAGGGTGATCTAGAATTAGATCCTGTCCAATTAGAGAAATGAAACGTTGGCCCAACACAATAGTTTTATTTAGATGCCGTTTCTCTTTTTTTCTCTCCGTCAGACTCCATCTGGGTCCGACCTGGCCAGTTCCTACAGTGACAACGGAACGTTCTTCTTGATGGTGCCCAATCCGGTGGAAGCGGGCACTTACACCTGCCACCTGCCGCACAACCCTAGTGCCGCCGTCTGTCTGCCCAACGCCGCCAGCCTGGTCTATGAGGCCCCCTTCACATGGACTCCGTCACGCCTCGGTTCATCCTCCTGGAAGCTAAGCAGGAGGCGCTGCTGCAGCAGAACCAGCAGCTGGCTGGCCACCTCGCGAACACCACGGACAAACTGACCCACACCGATTCCATGCTGACTCAGGTTCGACAAGATTTGAATGCACGATGAACGAGTTGTCCAACACGAATCAAGAACTGACGATGACAAAGAACACGCTGACTGACGTTCAAGAACAGCTGGTAGGAATGCAGGCAGCACTGAATGACGTGAAGAATTGTTGCAACGCTACGGCCACAGGTGCTAGAGACAGTTCAGTCTCCACGAGCACATTGATGGCGATAAATCAACAAGCAAGAGAGACGAAGAATGCTATCTCAGACATCCGGGTGGGACTCAAAAATGTGAAACGAGAAGTGAAGGAAATGAAGAACTGTTGTAAAACGAAACCCACATCCCACCAGATTGCTCAAAATCGACCTTACACTGAGGAGACAAAGAGTCCACAAGAGACGATGACTAGCTCTGCACCAGACGACTCCTACACCACCCAAGCCAGTATCCTCGCAAGCACTGGGCACCAAATTGACTCCAATGATGAATGGGTCCTGATCCTGCAGACCTCACTGAACACATCACTACTGTGGAATCCACCCTTCAACAGTATCAAGGTGAGTAACGTACATGGATGACACATTTACACATGGATGACACATTTACACATGGATGACACATTTACACATGGATGACACATTTACACATGACTCGCAAGAAGCAAACTCAGATGAGTCTCAAGAAGCAAATTTAAAAAAGAGAACTTTTTGCCTGTGCAGTCACTGAAGAAATGCATTTGTTTAGCCTTCAGGTCAAAGTCGGTGTGACCTGTCTCAGGAATAGTCCATCTGGTCAGTTCACCATATTCTTGGTGTGTTTACCAAACTGAGGAACTGTGGCAAATCTCTTGTTAACACATTGTGGTAATCATCAGATTCACTTGCTGGGTAGATCTGCAAAAACACATGTCTTTCACACACACACACACACACACACACACACACACACACACACACACACACACACACACACACACTCTCTCTCTCTTTCTCTGAGAGAGAGAGAGAGAGAGAGAGAGAGAGAGAGAGAACTGATTGTGATTTGACTTTTGTTTCATATCTTTCTCAGATGAAATTGAGTAAATGTGATTCAGATGAAATTGAGTAAATGTGATTTGGCGCGAGTGTACATGCATTTGTTTTTCAACGACCTTTTGATGTAACATTTTAAGGATTGTTAGCAATCACTTGTTTTGGCTACTGTTGAGATGCTCTTTGAGTACATGTGCATCATCCATATGTTTTTTTTCCCTATCTGCTGTAAGCAAGTGAACTTTGTAAGAAATGCTGTGGATGTCTCTAGAACTTATTCCCGTTTTGATAATTGTTCCTATCCCTCCCCCTCCCCCCACACGCAGACCTTTGCAGGAAAAGGATTGCCTTCCATGCACAAGCGTCTCACCAGCGGTACAACAACAGCGACCACATCCTGTTCAACGAGGAAATTTTCCTCAATGACGGCGACGCTTTCAACAAGACCACGGGCGAATTTGTCGCCCCTGTCAGCGGACTCTATGTGTGTGTTTTTTTTTGTTTTTTTCTGGATCCTCTTCACCACCGACGGACTGGTCTCCACAATCAATAAGTTGAGTATTTTGAGACCATATTGTCCGTGACACTTCAGAGGGGTCTGCGCCTTAAAAAAAAAAAAAAAAACCCCACATAATCCCCCTACCGGAGAGGGTGACCAGCAGGAAAGAACACTGAAGATGTCCCGTCCTACCATCACTCGCAGCGTCTCTCCGGAGAGTACCTAAGTCATCTAGAAACTGGATGAGACAGATCCACAGACATTACAAAACAGCTTTCATACACCCCCCTCCCCCACCCCCACCCCTCACATTCACACACACAGTGGGCGACAGGAAATCAGCGAAGCTGAGACACCCTAGATACAAATGTGTCCAGGGATGCAGCATCGACGGCAGTCTGGGGGAGAGCATTCCAATCCTTGATCGTTTTTGGGAGGAAGGATTCACCCCAGTAGTTTGTTCTAGGAGACAGGCGCTTGAACTGCTTGTTATTTCCTGTCCGTCGGGATCTTGTAATTGGGACAAGTTGGGACGTGAGGTCTTCGCAGCAGATGTTGTTGTTGATCATCTTATAAAAGGCTGCCAGACGCGAAGTTTTTCTGCGCTGTTCCAGTGTGTCCCATTTCAATGATTCCACCATGCTAGTTACACTTGACGTGTTGTGGTAACGGTTGAAGATGAAACGGGCTGCACGCCGTTGGACCTTTTCGATTTGTTGAATTAATTTTGACTCGTAAGGGTCCCAAACCGAGGAAGCGTATTCCAGAAGTAGCCTCACAAAGGACTTATAAGCCTTCTCTTTTACACTGGTGGAACTAATCCTCAGGTTGCGCCTCAAGAAACCTAAGGCACTGTTTGCCTTACTGCAGATTGCGTTGACGTGTTCCTCCCAGTCCAATTTGTTGTGGAGCATGACGCCGAGATACTTGGTTGATGAAACCGTTGACAGGGTATGGCCGTGGAGTACATAGTCGTGATCTCTAGTGGTTGGGCTGTGTGTGCAGCGAAGGGTAGAGCATTTATGGGGGTGAAACTCCATATCCAATTCGTCTCCCAGCCTACTAGCCTCCTGAGGTCATCTTGGAGTTTGAGTTGATCTTCGTTTTCTCTCACTCCAGAGTAAACTGCAGTGTCGTCAGCAAAGAGTCGCGCGGATTTCTCTAGGCTATCAGGTAGGTCGTTAATATAACAAGGAACAAGGATGGTCCAAGCACGGATCCTTGAGGACTCCTGATTTGACACTGACAAAGGGAGAGGAGTAGCCATCCACCACGACTGATTGCCTTCTGTTGTTGAGGAATTCGGTAATCCACCTATTGGTCTGGCCCTGGACACCGTAGCAGTGAAGCTTGTGGATCAGGAGACTGTGGTTGCACTTATCGAATGCCTTGGCGAAGTCCATGACCAGCACATCGACTTGTCCGCCTCCCTCCATAAGTCTGGCAATCTCGTCAATAAGTTCCAGTAGCTGCGTTTCGCAGGACCTGTTTCTCCGAAAGCCATGTTGACGTTTATTCAGAATTCCCTTCGTGTCCAGGTGGTCCATTAGCGAGCTAGCGACGATGTGTTCCATTAACTTGCATATGACAGAAGTAAGGGATATAGGCCGGTAGTTAGCTGGGTCGTACTGTTCACCTTTCTTGAAGATAGGTGCAACAAGGGCGTCCTTCCAGTCTTTCGGCACGGTTCCGCTGGTCATGGATGATTGAAATATGGTCACTAGGGCTGGGGCCACCTCTTCCGTTAGTTCTCTCAGAACTCTGGGACCTATTCCATCAGGGCCACTTGCTTTGTTGGGGTTGAGATTTCTCAGCAGTTTCTTCACCCTTCTTCCGTGATGGTGATGTTTTCCATTTGCGGGCCTCCATAGTGGTGCATGCCTGTTTTGGTTGTAAACTCGTCTGCTGAATACTGCTTTCCTTCACTGAACGCTGATTGGAATTGCTCATTCAGTATTACAGCCTGCGTTTTGGAATTGGAGAAGAGTTTTCCGTTTTTCTTCAATGGTGCGATGCCGGTTTTAGTTGTCTTTTGGCGAGACATGTAGCGCCAGAATTTCTTGTTCTTGGTAGCTTGGTCTACTATTTCGCCTTCGAAAATGTCGTTCAGATAGCTCCAGAAGCTTCTCCTGAGTTCATGTTGGACTATGCGCCTGAAGTTTCTATTGGCGCGTTTGTCTTCTTTCCTTCCTGATTTCTTCATCTTCACGTAGGTCCTGTCTCGTTTATGGATGAGATTCTGTATTTCAGGAGTTACCGACGGAACGTTTATTTTGCCACTGGAGGTCCTATGGGGGATATACTTTTGGATGTAATCTAACATTTTTGTCTTGAAGTACATCCAGAGAAATTCTGTCGTTTCGATGCTGCTTTTCTCTTGTAATTCTGAGCTGAGTTCTGTCGTCGCCTTTTTGAAATCGCCCCAATTTGCTTTGTCGTATAGTGGGATCTGGTGTGGGATCTTTTGTTTCTTCTGTGGACTGATGTTGAATTCACAAAAGACTAGGTCATGATCTGAAAGGCCTGGTTGGACTTCAATGCGAGGGACTAGATCTGGTTGGTTGGTGATTACCAGGTCCAAGATGTTTGATTCCCTAGTAGCTTCCTTGACCATCTGCTCTAGCCCGTTGTCCGCTAACATGTCGATGAAGGTAGTATGGAGTTCTGAATAGGATGGATTCTGTTTCATTTTCATGGATGACCAATCCCAGCTGGGGAAATTAAAGTCACCTCCGATGATGAGGTGAGCATTGTTGATGGTAGCAACCCCAGCTAGTGACAGCCCGAGCTTGGTGAGACTCTCCTCGTCAGAGACATCAGGCCTGTAGTACGCACACACGTATAACGTACGTCTACCTATCAGTTTGATTTTGGCCAATATAATCTCACAGTCAGTGGCTAATTCAGGTGCTAGGGAGTGATTTAGGTCGTTGTTGATGGCAATTAGGACTCCACCTCCATTCCTATTTCGGTCCTCTCTGTACACCTTGTATCGGTTGGTATCGATGAACTCAGAGTCTTTTATCTTTTTATCTAGCCATGTCTCGGTGAGGATTAAAATATCTGGTTTCAGTCGATCGATGATGTAACTAAGCTCAACTTTCTTGTTATGGATGGACCTGAGGTTGGTGTTCAGTATCCTAAGAGGCCTATTTTTCCATTTATTTTGTTGGCTTATTCTACTGGGCGTCGAGGCATGCTGAGGAATGCAGTCCTCTTCATTCGGTATTGATTGGTCTTCGCTGAGGAAATCGGTTTGCATTCCGCTGCTTTCCGTGACATCACCAAGAAGTGGCCAGAACATATTTTCCGCATATGGCACAATACCAGGGAAGGCTCTGCTCTCTGTCATGGAGTTCTGCAAAGGTCTTAGAGTAGACACTCTGACATCTAGCATGATATCTCAGCCCGCAATTTTGACATGTGACTCCTCTTTCCTCTGACCTGACGATCATGCTACAGACGCCGCAGGGACATACTGAGTCGGATAGTTCATGTGTGGGGTCAGTGGAATTGGGATTTGAGGTTCCACAGGGAGCACAGTGCCAGGATAAGTCTAAATCTTCATTTCCTAGTCGGACATATGTTGCTTCACCTATGTTCTGGCAGTGGGCATGATACCAGGTCTTACAAGTATCACAGGCGACCCCGCTACAGTTCCAATCCACAATGGCCTGGCATACACCACAAAGGGGGTAAGTATTGTCCTGATTTGGGTAACTGGTTGTACTTGTGGCAGTAACCGTGATGTGTTGGTTGGTTTGGAGTTGGGGTGCGACAGTGTTTTGAACTCCATTACGGTCAGGGCCTGGATTGGGTTCAGGATAAAAAGCACAGCTCAGTAGAAGGGCAGCAAGATATAAGAGGACTAATCTACGGCGATGTATGGCGTGTACGGAGCATCGTGCGACATGGACCTCATGGTGGACAGTCGCGTTGTGGCCAGGCTGCTGGGCAGCGACAGCAGTGTCTACAACCAGGTGACGGGCCACGTGGTCATCCGCCTGAATCAGGGGGAGAAAGTGTGGGTCAGGAGTATCGGGGTCACCGATATTGACATCCGCTCAATTTTCAGTGGGTTTTTGCTGACACCAGACTGGTAACAGACCCAGCAGGCTTTAAAAATCTTATTAAAGTCTCAGAAATGACACTAGAAGTTGTGACGTCTTTCATTTCTAAACCCTATAAAAAGAAATATAAAACAGATTACGGGCCTTGGCTGTTAACTTTGCGCACATGTCCATTGATAATGGTTGATAGCAAATGATGCTGTGGTAGTAGAGCTATTAACGTCCACTGAAGTCATTTGAACCAGTCCTTCCCCCATCTTCCTTCAAGATAAGGTGGCAGAGGACTCAATGGTAGTATTTGAAACTGTAGCAGATTACACTTTGCATACACTGAAATTAAAGAGATTGATATTGTCTGTTCAGGGTGACCAAATAGCAGGACTTGTCAATGTATTACTGTAAGCAAAACTGAAACAGACTCAAAAGAAAACTGAAACAGACTGAAAACAGATAAAGCTGAAGTACAAATAAACGCAGGCAACAAAGTGAAAATTTATGCTCATTTGATACACAGTACAAACCAGACGAATGAATTTTCAACAAATAATGTGTTCAGGTGTCCCAATTAGCGCATGTTTGTGTTTTAGCTTCATGTTAAACAAAATTTTGGCCTAGCCATTTTGAGATCAAGTTTCTTCACGATCATTCGGTTGATATATGCCATGATCAGAACTGAACAGCAGAGAACCTCTGGCTCTCACATTGCTCTTACAGAGTGACATCCCTGAATGGTAGTGGACACTTTCTGTGTTGGTGGACCATGATCATTGCATATCTTCTGACCCAGTTTAACTTCGCATGTAGAATAAAAATCTGTTAAGAATAATTGTTTGGAAAATCATGAATGCGAGGATTTGTGCATGAATTATTGTTTTGTGTGCACAAGACAGAGAGAGAAAAGAGAGGAGAGAGAGAGAGAGAGAGAGAGATGTAAACCCAGAGACTTAAAGTTGATTTAGAAATGTTGTTTTCATGGCACGGTTCCAACATATGTCACTGAATGCCTGACGTTGAATAAATCAACACACTGAAATATCATGCTTTCTTTTTAATTCCCATGCCCCCCTTCCTCTAAAAAATTCGCGCCCCACTCCCATTCAAGGCATGTTCACACTGCCTCGATCTACTCTGACACTTTTCCACAAATCTGCAGCACTTAACGACATGTATGATTGACACATTCAGGTACACATGAACAGATGCATGTACAAAGGCAGGAAAGGGAAGCAAAAAATATTTAAGAGTGTCGATGTCTCTTGCTCAGCTATACATTTAGCCATGTACACCAACAGCGGGAAAGGCTTAGAATAAATCTGCCCTATTGTGCGAGTATGCCAATATTTACTTTGGAAACAATGTGATGTTTGTTAGATTAAGAAAAGATAATGTGCTTATAGCCCAGCCGACGCAAAGGGCCATATCAGGGCTGTCCCCACGTTAAAATAAACTCCCCGGTCATTTATAAAAAAAAAATTTAAAAAAAAAAAAAAAAAAACCTTACAACATCTCGTTAAATGACATCGTCTACTAACGCACCAGAAAGTTTTTAAAAAATCTTTCTGCCGTAAAATCTTAAATCAGATAAAAATGTTAATCTCTCTCAAAAACTCAAGGATCACGTCAGGCGGACATCCCTGAACAGGACCCTTCATGGACTCCGCCGAAAAAATGTTTGTGTCTCACATCGTGAAGTCCCAACACACTAAAAGAACATGTTTCATTGTGAGTGGCGCATGACATGGAATGCACCACGGAGCTTCTTCACTCTTTAAAAGGTAAGCATGGGTAAAATACGAATGGCCGGTGTGCAGCCGGACAGAACCGTTTCCTCTTTACGACCTCCCGACGTGGATGGGAGGAAGTCCTTAAGGTTTTGGACGGATCTGAAAGAGTTTGTTAGTCGTCTGTGTGTTCCAATCCCCCTCCCAAGGTCTCTCACATAATCGTTAATTTTGGGTTTCACGTCTGAGCAGGGATAAAATGTTGGACAGTTTCTCTTTGTGGCGTTCTTGGCAAAACGATCAACCATTTCGTTCCCGCCGATGCCAACATGACCAGGGAACCCAAGCAAGAGTAATGTTGTAACCGTCCGCCTTCAAGTTGCTAAAAAGTTCAAAAAAAAGTAAAAGTCTGGATGCAGAAGGTTGCGGCCAGCTATAGCCCTAAAGCTGACAGCGAATCCACAGAACCCGAAAGCCCTCTTCGAAGATTGTGATATTATCTTCAAAACCAAAACCAGAGCAGTAGTTCAGCAGAATATAAGAAGCATCTGAATAATATGTTTCAACAGTATCTGAGAAGGAGCCCCAGAGCAGTAGGGTGCACAGGACCCCTCCTCAGCCTGGAAACCGTCAGTGAAAACTTTTTGATAGAATGGGAATTTGGAACAGAGCTCAGCATACAAAGCCTTGTAACCCAGAGAGCTGGTAGAAACTTTGCGAAAAGCTGCAAGATCGAAACGAATCTCTGGCGTGAAGAAGGTCCACGGAGGTTGATCCGGAAACTTGGAAAAATCGGACACAACCCTAGGTCTAGACCTGCATTCCGCACGTGAGGCTGCATACGAAGACCAAACGGCGGAATACATTTGGGTTGTTTTTAAACTTACTTTGGAACGGAAGGACAAAGACACAGTCATAGGCAGGATTCTGTGGTTCTGAGAACAGTCGGAAAATAATAATTCAAAGACAGTTTCAGCCTGCGGTTGGACAATGAAGGTTCACCCGCCTCTGCGTACAGGCTGTACACAGGGGTGGTGCGGGAAATGTCACACTGTCACTTTGCACACGCGCATTCATGACAGCATTTACTCCCTACGCACACGCAATCTTCCAATCAACCAAAAGGCCACTACCGAATGTTTTTTTCTTCTCCCCCTCTCCTTCGGGAAAACACTTTACTAATCCATCAAACAATTTATAAACAGATTTTTATACATGTAGCTCTCTTTCCACTGAGAGGCCAAAATAACCACTCAAGACTTCATAAAGTCACGGCCTTTTACACAACATTGGCCCACAAAATCCAGACCAGGAAAATAAAAGATCTCTCACCCTTGATGCTATGCCTGCATCCGAATTACGACTCGCCTCATCCTTTCAGGATTCCCTGTCTCTCTCAGACATCATCTCGCCCCCTCGATTTCTCCCGCCTGGAGATATGACTTCCGACTCCTCTCCCTCGACTCTTCTTGTCACTGGAGAGATGAGTTCCAACCCTCTCCCTGTCTTCTCCTGTCCCTGGAGAGATGACGAGTTCCCACTCCTCTCCCTGGAGTCCTTAATTCCCGGGCTGCCTACCGGTGTGTTCCCCACACCATGGCCATCTTCAACCACCTCACGGGGTGAAAGGTGAAGGGTGAAGGGCGAAGGGTAAAAGGGTGAAGGGCTGAAACACGAATAAGGTTCGTGTAAGTAACCTTCTTAATTCAACATATGAATTCTTTCTTTCTCTTTTCTTTAAGTTTTCCCTGTACTTTCCCCAACTATCTATCGCTCACCTGGTAATGACTGGTCCAAGAGGACCAATGTCCTGACAGTTCGAGTCTCTAGGGCCCTCTGCGGGTTAAAACTGATTCTTTCCTCCTTCCTCCTAGTGAGTGCATACCAGTGTTCAAAAACACTGACCAGCCCCTTCCACCCTTTTTTAAATATCTCTCAGTGGTCACTTTCCCCCAATCCCAAGTTTTTTTCTTTACCGAGTCATACTCCAATTATTTGGGGGACCCCGCTCCCCAAATCAAGCCCATAATATCCTTCCCTTTTCATATGGCATGGGAAAATGATTCATACCAAAAATACATGTGATGGACGTCACATCCCTTTGTGTAGGCTATCACATGACACCCCCCCTCCTGGGGGAAAAAATTTTCTCCAAAAATTTTTTAAAGGATAAAAATTCCTTAAAACTCTTCACCCTTAATCCAAAATGTGAACCCATCACACGATTCCCCAAATTAATAATCAACGATAGAATCAATCATCATACCCCCATAAATGCATATTAAAAATTTCATCTTTCTAAAAAAAAAAAAACATAAAAGATCACCAACTTTACAAATACATTTCACAATTACTGGGGAAAAACAATTTGGGAATTAACAATTCAAAAACAAATTGTGTTCAAATTAAAATGTGAAGCACATATTTTCCCTGATCTTGTCTCACACATAGTTCAAAAAACCCCATGAAAAGAGAATATTTCCAATGTAAATATTTCTCAAAAGAATGTAAACAAAATAAACAAGTTTAAAAAAATTTTTTTCCCCGTAATTTATGCCATTAAAATTTACATGCTTTTCCCGTTGACGGAAAAATGAAAACAATTGGTTTGTCTATTTTCACAATCAAAACTGTGATATACATTTCAAAGGGGTTTTTGCTCATCACACATAAAATATAAATTTTCTTTAAAGCAAGTTAGAATAATATACAGTGATTTTTATTTTTTTACGAAAGAATAAAGAAAAATAGATTGTAAACTCAACATAAGTAGTTTTGCTTGTAAAAAAATTTTAGTCACTTCAACAAAAATTATGCAAAAAACCATTAATTTAAACAGTCAATAGCATACAATGACTGTCAAATGTACACACCGTAATCATTTAAAGCAAAAACAGGAAAGTCTTTCCCTTTAGAAGTTACATTTTTCCGAATTTTCTACACGGACAAAAATCTCCTGAATTTGTGTTTTCCCCACGGGTTTAATGGGAAACTGGAAAATTCCCGCAATGCCAAAGACCATCTTAAAATCTGCTGTTCTTAGTCTTTGAGATTCAAGAACGTCGTGGGTATGGTCATCTGAACGAAACTTTCTTCCCGTCAAAAACTGGGAACTTCTCACCCCAAAAATGCACATTTTCCCCAAAAGGGGGCCCAAAAAACTTTTTCTTTTAATTAAAAAATTTTTTTGGAG